>PVJA010010723.1:0-56663 GCA_004027025.1 Myocastor coypus
ATTTTTTTTTTTTTTTTTTTTTTTTTTTTAACAGTTGACACACTGCATATTGTCCTCACAATAGTTATACAGAACACAGCGTGTGGGCATGACACACCTTCCAACTGATATTGGTAAGGAAAGAAAAAAATTTAAAGTTCTTATATTAGGGAGACTATACGATATTTACACATGTAGGTCTGGTTTATTTCACTAATGAGCATATGTTCAATATACATCCATTTATATATGAAGTCTTCTATTCATTAGCTTTTAAAAAACTTATGGAACATTTTAATCACACAAAGAAGCATGTAGCAATTGACATGATTTTCACATCTGTCCAAACCTTCCCTCAGTTTCACCCCTGATACAGAAAGGTTCACCATTCTGATTGCAGTGCATCATGGCCGGTGTCTATATGTCCCCCAAAGCCTCATAGGGCATAGATGAGGCTTTACAAAGGGACTTGGGGCCAGCCTGAGAGCTCAGCAGACTAAAGTGCCTGCTTTGGCAGAGCGAACCCCGGCGTGCCGTGCCGGCCCCGCCCCCCCCAGGGCGCAATGAGACGTGACTGAGACTGGGCATGGTGATATGCACCTGTAATCGCAGCACTTTGGGAGGCTAAAAACAGGAGGATCGCTACGAGTCTGATCTGATCTATGTAGTGAGACCCTGTATCCCCTGCCCTAAATACATTAAAAACAAAAGGAACTGAACCTAGGGTATGTGATGCCCAAATGAAGTGTGTGATGTTGGGTTTGAAGCCGTTCCACACTATGCTGAGTGCAACTCTGCAAAGGCCAGGTACCCCAGATGGAATATGAAGCTCCTTCGCCACTGCTTCTGCTGCTCACTGTCTTCTGCCTGCCCTGCCCTGCCATGGACTGTTTCTCCTTTGTGATTCCGGTCTGTCATGCTGCGCTGCTTTGAAGCCAGCTGATTTCAGACTGAAAAACTCTATAAACTACGAGGTCTACCAACCTTTTCGCATTTATCTGCGGATGTTGGGTATTTTGTCTCAGAAAAGTAAGTGAAACAGATACAGAAAAGCAACTAAGACACAGCGTGGTTCACGTCTATGTGTGACTGATGATGGAAATATACCCCGAACATGTAGTTGCAGGGGTTTGCATTTTTAACGTTCATCTAATTGGTATCAAGTTGTGATTCATTTTTCTTTTATTCTTCTGTGGTTTATGATTCCATTTTTAATGTCTTAGATATCCTTCTAACTTGTTGCATGGGGTTCGAGCTCACTTATAACTTCTGAAGAGTATTTTGTTATTTGATAAGCCACAATGTCTTTATCCATTTTCCAATGGATTTTCATCCTGGTCACTTTCAATTTTCCAGCATCACGAATAGTTTTACAATGAGCATTCCGATGTATGTCTCTGCTTGTTTCCAGGCCAGGATGTACCCAAACCTTCCAGAACAATGCCTCTGCTTTCTGTGAGGTGATGGCTTGCTGAGGACCACCATGGTTCCTCCCTTGATCTTACCTCAGAGTGTTGCATCAAGAGAGGAAACGCTCCTAAAGCTGTTGCTGTGTGGGATTTCTGGGTCACAGAGCAGGAATATCTGCGATTTCATGGGTTGTTTCTGAATTGCAGACCACTGGGGCTACATCCATCCACTCTTCTTCAAAGGAGAGTTTTCTTTCCTTTGCATACTCTCAGCGAGTGGTACTGTTAGGCCTTCTCATTTTCAGAATTGATGATGTAAAATGGTATCTCATTGCTTTTCCACATTCTTTATCCACTTTAAGTAAAAGCAGGAGAATAGATACCTCAGCCTGCCACAGTGGTTTCCGGTGTGCTAAGATATTTTCTTAGGAGTGGAAAGGCAGAATATCGGCCATTGGCTATGTTGATCAGCTGTGAGATTCTTTGCAGTGTACCTCGATGCTTGAGATGCACAGAACTCCTGGGCTTGAAGAACTTTCCAGGCTATGTTTCCTGTCTGCCTAGTAGAAGCCAGAAGCCCCACAGGACCAGAATTTTGGCTGGGCTCGCAATCTGTCAGTTAGAGATGTCGATGTACAACGTTTTCGGCACAGGAGGAGCAAGATGCTGTGTAGGCTCTGGCCTGAGAGGGTGTGGAGGACATGTGACGCCTGGAGGCCATGGCGGTGGAGCTGTCTGGCAGCCACGTAGCTGCTGCGATGGCGCAGTCCCTGGAGCGGCCTAGAGGTGTGTTTGTGCCTTATTCCAGAGTGAAGCCTGGCTCTGGCTCTCTGGGCTATGCTCCGAGCCCTCCTTTATCTTTTCTTTTCTTTTTTTTTTCTTTTCTTTTCTTCTTTCTTTCTTTCTTTCTTCCTTTCTTGTATAGGGTCTCACTATTGACTCAGTGATCCTTCTGCTTGTACCTCCCAAGTGCTGGGATTACAGGCACGTGCCACCATGCCCAAACTGCATCGCTGGCTCAGCACACTCGAAAGCAGGCCGATGAGGCAGGCTGAGCCAGGAACCGAACCCTGGCCCTTGCGCTTCCCTAAGCAGGGGCTTAACCCACCGAGCTATACCACCGGCCCTACTGAGCCCCCCTTTATGAGATGCCTTTGTTGCTTGCACTTCCAGAGTTGCTGCTCGTGACCAAGAGCCCCATACTCACTCTGTCTGTGAGTGCACCGCATACCTGGCCTTTAACCCTCTCGGAAGCACCCTGCAGAGTGGATGTTATCAACCCTGTTCTAGAGATGAGGACACCCAGTCAACAAAGGCTCGGGCCAGTGAGAGGTGGAGCAGCTGTGACCCAGGGCTGGCTGACTGCTGAGCCCCTCCGATGCAGCCTGCTCTGCTGCCTCTGGCTGCTGCCTGCACACCACCTGCTTAATTTTTGTCCTTCTTCCTGGCTGTTGTGGTTTGGAGTTTTTGCATGGGGAACAGCACAAGAGTGGACACATATTTTATACAATTATTTTATGATGAATCACTGTCTTAGTTACCAATGTTGCTGGGACAAATACCCGACACCCAAAATGAAGGAAGGAAAGGTTTCTTTAGCTCACAGTTGCTGGAGGTTTCAGTCCGTATTTGGCTGGCCCCAGGCTGAGTGGAACAGGGTAAAGAGCATCCAGTTCATGGCAGTCATACAGCAACAATCATGACGGAGGTCAGCAGAGAGCAACAGCTTGAGTCTGTCTCTCTGTCTCTCTTTATATTACATTCAGGCTCTCTGCCTCAGCCTGTCTGCCTTAGGCCACACCCATAATCCCAGCAGTACTCAGACCCATAAATCCCATCAGTACTAAAACACATAATCCCAGTGGATCATGAGTCAAGTCTCAAACTCTAGAAGTCCCCGCCCCATGATTACATGAGGCTTTGGGGGGGGACAACTAGACATAAAACCATAATAATCACCCAAAGAATCATACACAACGAGTGCAAGAAATCTGTCTGCACACTAATGACCAAAGAATCCGGCCGAGGGCTTGGATCCCACAATAACGTCTTGCATGGGTCTTGCTAAAGATCTGGAGCCCATAACAGTGCCTCCCGCAAGTCCACCTGGAGGCCTACAGCCCACAACATTGTCTCACACAGGCCCATTTCATAGATCTGCTTGGGAATGCCCGAAGGCCAGTGGTGCAACCTAGAAAGTGATGCCAGAGGAATGAAGAATCCGTGCCAGCAGGCTGAGGGATCTCCACCGGAGCCAGGAAGCAACACTCAAGGTAAGAACCAGAGCTCCCTCAAGAGTGCCACAGCCATCCTCAGAAACAGTGTGGCCCTGAGCTTCTCCGAGGATGAGGAAGACTGAGCCCCCATCAGGAAGGCCAATGTGACAAGCTTCTTCAGGTGTCTGAGCAGTGCACCATCTTGCCCTCTGCAGCCAGGAAGTGATGCTCAAAGTGAGGAACAGAGCTACCCCAAAGTGAACTGCAGCCATCCTCAGCAACAACGGGGCCCTGCACTCCTCCTCTCAGGAGAACAACCAAGTTCCCAGGAAAGCCTGCATGACAAGGCGCTCCAGCAGAATAGCCCACGAGAACCAGCGGCTTCCAACAGCTTCCCTAATGGCCTCTTTCCTCCGCCTTCAGTTCCACCTCTTATGCGGCAGGCAACAGTCCTCAGGTGGGCCTCCAACGCCTAGCACCTCGCTGCTTCAGTTCAGCTGGGTGGAACAAGTTGACTACCAGGTGGCATCCACCACGGTGGTCCTTACTACAACCTGGGGCTGGTACTCCTTTCTAATCGTGACCAAGTAGCATATCAGCTCCATAAAGAGCAGGGATTCCTTCTCATACATTATTGCAATGCCCAGACCTACTCAGGCATAGCAGGTACTTGGTGAATATTTGAGGGGTGCGTTAACCAACCTGGAGATTTGTGGGGAGACACGATCCTCCTGCTGCTTCTGCCAACCTCAGAAGCGCTTTTCATTACTCTCGTGTGCGTTTGTTCCTTCACCCACGTGATGCCTGCCCTCTGTGGCTGAGTCCCACGGCCAGAAGCATCCTGAAGATGGTTGCTTTTTTTTTTTTTTTTTTGGTATTTTAGGGAAGGGCCTACAGGATGTCCTGGGTCTCACAACTAGATCAGACTCATAATGATCTGCCTGTTTAACAGCCTGGCGCCAACGCACCCAATCTCAATTACCATCTCAGCGTGCCCCAGGAGGCGTGGCCGGCATGGCAGGCCTGGGGATTGAACCCCCGACTCCTGTGCCTGCTTGCAGGCACTTTAACCTGCTGAGCTATTTGGCTGGCACAGATGGTTGTTTTGAGTTGTCTCTTCTCTCTTTTTCCTCTTTGTTATCTCTCACTAACTCACAAGGCCCAGAGGGGAGAAGGAATGAAGGTAATTTACTGATTCACAGAATTGTAAGATCATGCTCTGGTTCCCTCCTCTTAAATCCACGCGCACAGTTAAGTCATGAAACTGGAACAAATTTAATGGATAGAGAGAACTCAGGGGAAAAAGTACTGTGAAAGGCAACAGCGTGTGAACCTGTCGATGTGTTCGCTTTCCCGAGACGGTCCCACGGAGCACAGTGGTCTCCCCTCGTCTCTAAGGGATAGTTCCGTCTAAGATCTTCAGTGGCTGCCTGAAATGTGGCTAGTACCAGTACGCGTGTCCTTTCCTATACACACATGCTTCTGGGAATGTTTAACTTACAAATAAGATACAGTAAGAGATTAATAGCAATAATAAATCATAAAATGGAAAGTTAGAGCAACAGACTGTAATAAAAATATTACTTTCACCTTTCACCTGAAGGAAACCTTTCATGGCTTCTCAGTGGCACCCCGAAATCACCAATATCATTGCTCTCCCACCACATGGAGCCCTTGTTAAGTAGAACTAGCCTTGCGGGTGCCATCCCAGCTATGCAAGAATGGAGAGGATGTGCGTATGAGGGGCGCGCAGCGGGTACCCATGGGGAGGCTACGCAAAGCCATGACTGACGCCTGATGGGGGGAGGGACAGCTGAAGAGTTCCCGTGCTACCCAAGCTAGTGTACAATGTGAAACTCCTAAGCTGCCTTTTCTGCTTAAAATTTTCAATCTGCATTGACCATAGGTCACTGACAATGAGGAAAGTAAGTCCTCAGGGAAGGAGGCATCGACGTAGCCCCACGGAGATCAAAGACTGCCAACTGCAGACTTCTAGGCTGAGCTGAATCTCCATTTCACCCCCTGTCCTGGCTGTGTGACCTGGGCGAGGTCCCCAAGCTTAACCTGTCTCAGAATCCATTACCTCATTTGTAAACAACCCTTGTGGGTTGTAATGCAATTTAGAGATGGTGTATGTAAATCTTTCTCAGAGCCAGGGGCAGGCTGGGGCAGGGCCTCACTCTAGAGCTTGCCCTTCCCAGCTCACTGCCCTGCCCAGGCATACACACACAAGCACACATGCATGTGCATGTGCACACATGTGCAGGCAGGCACACACACATATGTATGCACAACATACCATTACATTACACAAACATACATACTCACACTATACCTATATACACTGTACACACATAGACACCACACCCACATACACATAGATGCACACACACATACACACCCACACCCCATACTACATGCGTGCACATAGGTCCCACACCACACATGTGCATGCACACACACAAACACACACGTGAGTACTCTCAAGGCTCCTGTCTCATCTGCTCAGCTGACTTGGTGAAAGAAGAGAAAAATATGTTATGACTTGAACGTATTAAGATGTTCATTTGATTTCACTGGGTAAAAAAGGAGGCAATTTGATCATTCCACCTAAAAAGCTTCAAGGAAGTAAACAGAAAATTATGAAATTATAATCAAAAGACAAGCTAAAAAAGATCAGTGAAACAGCCATACCTATCAACCTTGCTATTTGGCACAAAGGTCCGGGGAGCAGCTGGCAAAGCGTGGCCTGAAATCACAGGGACTGGGGGACGCTTTGTCTCCCCTTCTTCGGGGAGCGTCGAGCTGGCTCTTGGCTTCGCTCAGTGGAAAGAACTCGGCAGCAACACCTGAGAAGAGCGCTGGCTTCCCCAGAGTGGGTGGGGCGCGTACCGTGTGGCTGTGGGCCATCTCCTCGGATACACCAAGCTGATGCCTTGTGCTTTGGCCAAGCCTAGGAGCTTTGGCAAAAGAGCACCCTGCTCAGATTCACACTGACTTAGGCTTTGCAGCCTACTCCCTCACCAGGCAGTGAGGAAAACACACATGGCCTACTGAGAAGGTGCATGCAGCATGGCGGGCTACCTGTAAGGATCTCTGGGGTACAGGAAGAAGGAACTTCCCTTTGTCATGGGGGAGGGAATTTGACTTCCTGAGGAACTCTTGGCTCAACACCTTGACGTCTTCCTTCACGAATCTGCACCTATTAGGTGCTGTTATGTCCCCTTTCTGCAGATGACAAAACTGAGTCAGTGACCTGCTCTGGGTAGCACTGCTAAAAAGTGGTGGAATCAGGTGTGCAGCTGGGTGGGGGGGTTGGCCCCTGAGCCTGTTCCCATCTACGGAGTGACACAAAATGCCAGAACGCACAGGGATGCTGGGTACACTGCCATCTAAGGGTAAGGTCAAAGGCACATTGTCTGGAGGGAGAAGCCTTCCTCATAGGAAATATACCTTTATCTTAGACCAAACAATGAAGAAGCAGGTGAGCCCCCCACTGCCAGGAATGACCCAGGACGGGGCTGTTACCTCTGTTCTTCCTCCCGGTAGCTAAATGGTTCACATTGGGACTATGGCATTTTTGGGAGGAACAAGACCGTTTTGATCTTTGGAGGTTTAGCATCCTTGGGGCTCTGTATGCCAATAGTGAGTCCTCATGATGGTGGCGGTCCCCAAACCCTGTTACAAATACCCTTCACCCTGCTTGAAAGTCCAGGAGAGGGCATCTTGCTGTGGCTACATTGTTAAGAGTCTCAAGGACATGAGCAGGGCCTGAGGGGACCGTGCTTTCTGTGAGGATATAAAGGAGAGGAGGAGGGGACACATTCGGATCCAAAAGAGGGGGCTCAAGAATGGTGGAGACTGGGAAGGGAGGAGAAACTGGGGCCTAGGAAATAGGACTTCACTTGAAACCTCAGGTCTCGGCAGCCTGCACTGAGCAGGGTAGAGTCATTGCGTTAGTCCGCTTTTATCGCTATGACAAAATACCCAAGGGGGGCAACTTAAAGCAAGAAAATGTACTTTGGACCCACAGTTCTAGAAGTTTCTGCATGTGGTCTGCTAGCTCCTTTGTTTTAGGCTCGCCAGGAGCAACAATGTCACAGGGTTCAGGGGTGACAGAAGGAAGCTGTCTACCTCAGGGTGGCCAGGAAGAAGAGAAAGAGAGAGAGAGAGCCATAGGGGAAGGTATGGGAACCGGAGATGGACTCCAAGGTCACTCCCTTCGACTAGGCACCCCTGTTGCCGTCTCCTCCCAATAACCAGATTATGCCCTCGTCGATGGGTGAATCCCTCTGATGAAGGCAGAGGCCCCATCATCAGGACATCCCCCTCCCCTGCAGCTGGTAACTAACATGAGGCTTGGAGAACGTTTCCAATCTAAGTCATGGCACTAGTGACCTTGGCCTTCCCTCTGTGGGAGACCTCGGGCTGCTGTGGGCTGTAGCCGAAGAAGGTGGAGTGGGTGGAAGACATTCTGAGGACATGTTGCCAGGGGTACAGCCAAGGAGGAGCTAGTCAATTCCCTTCACCTCACACCAGGGTCCCCTCCTCTGCCAGGACCTGGAACACACCCCTGGGAAAGTGGGATGGTGTAGATATAGCAGTGACTTTGACATGAGGGATTTTAGGAGGGAGGTCTATTTGGGAGGCCATTTCCACAGGAAGCCATGCTTCGCGTTGAGTTATATGTGATGTGGTAGGAGTTTATCAGGCAAATCCAAACATTGCATCTTGTCTAAGACATACCAGGCAGGTGGACCAAGGAGGTACAATGCACACCTGTGTCTCTTCCTATGGACATTTTAAAGAAGTCAGTCTTTCAGAGGGAAGGCAGTTGTGGGGTCCACACTGTGTATGGGTTGGTGGGTGGGCCCAGCTAGGTGCACTGTTCTTAAGGCCACAGAAATAGGCTGGCTTGGGGGCTTGGGAAGGTCAGATGCTCTCTCCTGAAGCGATATTCTAGACATGGAACCTGGGAACATGTGCATATGTGCAAACATGGCTCCGTGATCTGTGTTGGTCAGCTCTGTGTTACTATAACTAAATGCTTGAGACGGTTGACTTATAGAGAGAAAGGGCTTCTTTTTGGCTCACAGTATTGGAAGTTTCAAGCCATGACTGGCTGATGCCACTGCTTGGAGCGGCTCCTTAGGAACACATGGTGGAGCAAAGCTTCTTACTTCATAGCCAGGAAGCTTGCGGAGGAGGCCAGAGACCCACTGTTCCTTCTGAGGGTGCACCCTTAATGACATAAAGGGCTCCCCCTGGACCCCAGATCTTACAGGTTCTGCTGCCTGTTAATGCAGTGCCACCCAAGGGCCCAAGCCTTTCACATGTGGATTCTGGGGGACACTCAATATCCATACCATGGTAACATCCTATGGAGGTGTTCAGGGAAGGGGAGCCCCAGGACAGGACAGCAAGGGAGTGTATTAGTTACTTCTCTCTTGTTGCTGGAACAAAATACCCACCACCCAAAGGTAAGGGAGGGCAGGTTTGTTTAGCTCACAGGCTGGGGAGGTTTCAGTTCGTAATCTGCTGGCTTCAAGGCAGGGTGGCACAGGGCAGAGGAGCAACAGTTCATGCTGGCAAAAGAGCAAAAGCAACAAGAGTGAAAGGAGGGGGAGAGCTGGCCTCTCTTCTTCCCTTATGTTGTAAGCAGGCTATCTGCCCTAGGGTGGGTCCTCTAGACCCTAGAAGGTAGAACTGCTGAACCCTTTAGACAAGCTTCTAAACTCAAACCAGCACACTACTTGAACCCTTATCACCCACCCCTGCTCAACCTGGCAAACGAGACACGTTCTTTTAAACCGGTTTCCAGATACAAAGACATACTTATTCTTATCATTTCACAGCTTGACCATCATAACGCAGGTGTAACCATCTTTGAGGACCAGTAGTAAGTCTGTCAACACTCCATCACATTAGAACCACAACTGGGACGGGGGGTGGCGGGGGGAGGGGATGTGATCTGCAGGAGCCACCCGGAAGTGTCATTTAGAAGTTCAACATTGCAGATGTACTGGACCAGGGCACCTGCTCAGACACCATGTGGGACAACAGCAGTGACCAAGCCTTCAGTGGGAAAACTATGCTTCCTTTGTCCTAAGTTCATGAAATGAACTTGTTCCCCTAAAACAAGTTAAATCAAAACAAAACAACCCAGAAGGCTAGAAACCTAGATTTTTGTAGACTTGGGTATTTACCTGAAACACAGAACTCATAAACACTCAGATGCTCCTAGTGGCAAGGTACTGACTGTACACAGATGAAAGATGATCAAAACAGTAGAGTTGGTGGCTAAGATGACCCTGAGGGACAGGACGAGGTAGAGAAGTCGCATCAGCCTCTCCCTTCCCTATTCCAGTCACTGCCTTCAAGTTGGAGTCTGTAAGTTGTTTCTTACGTCCAACTTAATTGAAGTCCAGGCTTAACAGAGCGTGAGCGCTTTATCATCCCGGTACTCTGAGCTCAGTCCTTCTCCCTTTTCATTTCTAGCTCCTCCTCTGCTGACCTTGGTGGTCTCCAGCCTCACAGCTTTCATCGCCTCCCATTTGTGGAGGACTCTGCAATTTCTAGCCCAAGGCTTAGTGTACTTGACCTCGCTTGAGGCCCACAGGATTTCGCAGACAACACAGCCAAGGTGACACGTGTGACGCATCTGTCCCTGTGCAGTAGATGGCCACTCTGTGCGATCACCCTCAGCTCTCCTCTCAGACACCCCATGCTTAACACGTCAGCAGCACCCCCATATTTCTTGCCTGATCTATTTGGGATCATTGCACCTCTCACTATGGCCCCACTGTGACAGCCCTGGTCATGTCCCTACTAACCTTACACGACTGCAGCAAGGGCTTCCTAATGGACTCTCTGTTCCCCCTCTGTTCTCTTCAGGGTAATCTCAACGCATTTGCCCAAGTGAAACCATTAAAATGTGAATGAGATCACGCCACCTAGCCGTTCTGCTCCAAGCACTCCCTACTTTACTCAAACATGAAACTGAATGTTTCTACCCCACCGTGGCTCCTGGCATGCACCCTTGTTCCCCTAGGTCTGTCACTATTTGTATTCTTTTCTTGAGCCAAAAGTTGGAAGACCAAGTGGTACAGACCTGGCTGAGAAGCAGGACCTGCAATTCAGGTTACTTACCCTACTCCAGCCTAATTTTCTTTCTGCTACAATACATTGCCTTCAAAATAAGATAATAATATGAAATCATCCGTGGATACTTAAAATAAAACAGAGCAGGTGAGTTAAAGAATTTGTTCAAGGCTGGGGTTGAAAATTGCTTTGTGTTCGTTTAATGAACATGGCACAAAGGAACTGGTGTTAAGACAAAAAAAAATTGACAAATTATAAAAGGTAGAATTTATCAGTAGGTTAAGAACTCTTTAAAATTCTAATGAGTACTCAGCATTTATGCTGTTTGCTGGGCTCAAAGAAACACACTCACAAAAACAGAGAAGAAAGGATTGCCGGGTAGGCAGGATGGTGATGCCAAGCGCATCTGTTTCCCTTGCTCCATTCAGTCTCATTCTGAGCTCCTGCTAAACTCAGGAGGTTGCCTTTGGGTTTTCAGCACTGCAGGGGATGACTTAAATCTAAATAATAATAAAAAGTCACTGCTTTTATTGGACTTTTATTTCATAAGTTGATGGAAACATCTCATAGACACATTAGGTTTTGTAACCCAGTCTCGGTACTTGCAGAGTCCCGCAGGGAGCCTTTCACTACTTGGGCGTCCTCCGAAATTTGCATTCTTCCTCTAAGGCAGAGAGAGGCATAGTGCTCTCAGTAAAGCCACAATGCTGTTTTGATCTGAAAGAATTTACAGTTAAAGCCAGACACACACACACACACACACACACACACACTCACTTGCACAGATAGCCTCTTAGCCTGTATCATAAAATTGTAGGATTTTCAAATTGAAAGAACCTTCGGGTTCATCCATTTTCACCCTGGCCTGCTACATAGGAGGACACTTCTGCCCAGACAGGTTAAATACCTCATCCAAGGTCACAGCAGGCAGTGGAAGGGACCAGACTGCAATTCAGGTTCCCCCACTCCAGCCTAATTTTCTTTCTGCTACACCACATTGCCTTCAAAATAAGATAATGTATATGAAATCGTTCTGAAAACTGGAATGCATGACAGCAGTACTGGGCGTGGAGAGAGAGACGGAGACTGCTTTCTCCGGAGGTGGGCATGCTTTGCTTGAGTCTCTTTCCAAATAAGGTCTATTCAAGTCGGGGCATCCTGAGCTGTACCATTGATTAGGTTCCTGCAGATAGTATCCAGGAAATGAGCTCAAAGGGTCAACCCAAAATACAGTCTTTCTTCAAGTACATCAGGAAATGCTTGGACTTCTGTGAAAGTTTTGCATCCAAGATTCAGTGAGCCATGGGTCAAAAATGCTACCAAAAAATTGGGTCTATGCTGAATATATACGGATACCCCTTTCTATCAGACTTAAGCATTACAGTAATAGCTCTTTACATGGCATTAGGTATTACAAGTAATCTAGATGTGATTTAAAGTATATAGGAAGATGTGCTCAGGCTGTACTAAAATGGTACATCATTTTATAGAGAGCCTTGAGCATCTGTGGGTTCTGGTATTCACAGGGGTCCTGGAGTGATCTGTCCATTTCTAGGCTGTTCTTTGCCTTCCTTTCACCACTCTGGCCAACTCCCCCTAGTGTCTAGCTCTAGTTACTGCATGTACACCCGCAAAGGCTGAGTTCGTCCTGTATCAAATACTTCCCACCGCAAATGCACTGTTTATTAGAGTTGTGCGGCCCATTTCTTGATATCAGCAGCTGTTATCAAGAGCAATTAGAACATTTTTAAATGTAGATATGAATAACTTGCTTGGATATTGAATAAAACGTGGATATTGCTATGAAAGACTTTAAAATAGTTTTATGATGAGAATGATACCATTCAAAGTTTGGTGATTAAATTGCTTCTAACAAATTTGAATCCTATAAAAGTACTTATAACTCATTTAAATGTTTTAATTACGAAAGATACACTCTTTTAGAAGCAGGCCTATTAACATAACTAAAATACAATTCATCAAAATAATTAATTAGTACTTAACCCAGGATATTATCAGTTACTAAATAGTACTGAAAATCATTTGAAGGATTAAAATTTTATTGTGGTGTGGTTAATAATTTTCTCAATTATATAGTACTTATGGATAATTTTAAATGAGTCCGGTGGTGCTCCCTCTGAGGGTGCATTTGTTCAGGTCTCATCCATAGTGAATTCCGGGTTTTCGGAACTCCTCAATATTCTAACCAGGATTCTTACCAGCGTGTAAAATCTTGCTGAGCAAGCCCACGCCCTCACTGTCCATGAGATTATTGTGGTTTTGCCTAAGTGCTCCGGATTGAGTGAAACAAAGAGGTTGTCGAAAGGGTCTGCAAACGCTGGATCCCAGCTCTGGCTCTTAGAAACGCCATCCCAAGGTCTCTGTGACATTTTCAAGCGAGAACCCCCACCTCTATCCGGGTTCTTCGGGCCGTGACGTACAAGTCCACGCACACAACGGGGAGACGGCGCAGGTGGCTTTCTCCTCCCGCCTTTGGAGCACCGTTTCCGGCTCCATCCCGGTAGACAAATAACTGGGCCTCAGGGAAGTGGACTGGCTGGCGTGGCCTCGCCCGCTAGTTGGCCGCGCTGCTCCGTGGGCCCAGGGTCCTCTGCGCACTGGCTGATGCCTCGTCCCTTTTCAGAGAGACTGTCCTGTAACAGAGGAGGGAAGAGTCAGCTGCGGAAATATAAAGATGTCTACAGTTTAAAATACAAAACAAACTCTATCTTAACACTCCGAATGCAATCTACAAAATTCTGTGACATACATTGCGGGGGGCGGGGGGGGGAGCTTTCGAGCCAGATGGATGAGATGACTAAAGAGAGGTGTAATGTCCGGGCCTCCCGAGTGGGAGAGTGTAAGGGGGTGGGAGGCGGGGAGGAGTCTTTCCCCAAATTCCTGCACAGGAGAGCCACGGGGTTCTGTTTTCACTGTCTTCTTTACCCCCCTGCTTTTTCCTGGAGACAGACCTTCTCTGTGGTGGGCTTGGGACCCCAACGAGATCAGTCACAGCCTCTCAGCCCCAGCTGCAAGGGTGGCCCAGGGACAGACACCTGAGTCCTTCTAGCCGGGACCCCAGCAGCAAAGGCGCCATCCTGGTGGGGGGGGGCGCAGGCTGACCCCTCAGAGCAGGCCCACCCCACGAGGTGGGGATGGCTGCAAATGTCCTGATGCTGTGGTCCCTAGGGCCAGCTCTGTCCGTACCCGTTTTTCTCCCTTTTGTGGTCTAAGCTGTCTGGAAACTGAGTTTCTGTTAATTGCAACGGAATGAACCTTGAATATAACACAGAAATGCCTCCAGGGGCTGAGTGAGGAGGTGCATTAGTGAAGCAGCGGTTAGCAGTGAAGAAATTTCACCTTCCAGTTGTCTGAGCACAAATGAGAAAATCGGGAAGAGGCTCTCATCTTGGACGCCCGGTTCAGACGTTTTTAGGACCCTACTTTTCTCTGAGCTGCTGCCCTACTGTTGGTCCTATTCTTTTTCTGTGTGTGGTTCGTAGCCCCGCCCACCCACCTGAGTAGCTTCTGGTTTTTGAGATCCTTATGTCTCACAGTGCAGAAGGAAAATGAGCTTCCTTTTCCCTAAGCTTGTAACACCCCAAAGTGAACCAACTGCTGTGTTCAGGGGGGCACGGCTGCTTTTCTTGGTATCCCCAAGGCTGAGTTCTTCCTACCTATACCTACAGGATCACCACCAACAACCTGATGGCCCCTCTGTCTGCCTGAGACCAAAGGATGGGACGATGCAGAAAGTGGAGGGGCGGCTGCACCGGGTGGGGGGCGGCTGCACCAGGTGGGGAGCGGCTGCACCGGCTGGAGCGCTTGGTACAAGTCGGAGGGGCAGCTTAGGCAACAGAGGTGGCCAAAGGCAACCCCAGCGGGGGAGAAGTCCTGGGCTTCCCCGGGACAGTAGGGCAGGACCATCTGCTGTCTCCTCATGAAAATGCCAAGCAGGGCCCCTGGAACGGAAGAGGGGCCGGCAGCCTGCAGCCTGAAAAGGGTCCTTTAGGCAGAGCCGGCACAGGGGACAGAGGCAACAGCCCCAGGCTCCCATCTTTCACACCGTGGGCCCACAGAGCTGCCCGAGGTGCGGTCCTCTTGCAGGCTTCTGTTGCTTCATTTCCAGACACAGCCTCTCCTTCTCTTGTCTTGACCAGGGGGAGAAGGAAAGGCAAAGGGAGTTGTGGATGCCCTTGCTGGGAGCCCAACATCCTTCAGACAAAGCACAGCTGTGTGGTGGCTACACGCTGTGGCCTGGGACTCACTGCCTTAAATGGGTCAGGTGTCGTCCCAAAGCGACCTTTAATTAATGCGAGTGAGCTGAGAATACACCGCTTACCCTGACTGCTTAGTGGGGGAACTGTGTTAGTTAATTCCAGGAAGTCTAATTATTGAAGCTCCCAGGTCCTGCTCTCTTTTAGAAGAGCCCGGAAAATATCTTTGGGGCACTCGGGTACCATTTCAGACTACCTCTGTGCTCCCGTCAGCGTGTGGTGGAAATTGTAGGCTGAGGACTGAGTGTGAGAGAAAGGAGATACCTGGCTTCAGAAGAGAGCTGCGATTTGGCTTTTCTTTTGGGACAAGGGTGTTGCTGAGATGCTAAGCTTCTTGGCCTCAGTCTCACCGTCCTCCGGTGAGTCCCTGGGATTACACCTGTGCTCCATGACGCCCAGTGTGACAGCTGTGATTTGGGAGTAGAAAATCACATCTCCTTCCTATGAAGGGCTTTGCTCCTGGTGGGACCCAAAAGTAGGAAGGAATTCAGAGGGCGGTCCAGGTCACCATGGGAGCCCTTGGCAGGGCCATAAATCCATCCCAGCTGAGAAAACTGTTTACTTACAGAACCAAACCAAGCAAGCCAGGCCTTAATAGACTAGTGCTGGTTGGCTGCTTCCGTTCCTGCAGTCAGCCTGTCCACACAATACCGACTTAGGGCACTTTGGATTTGTCCAGCTCCTTTCAAAGGAGGGTGAGGAGGTGGCATGACCTTGTCTTTAAGCAAGAAAAGAGCAAGGGCATGGGGGGGTGGTGGGGTGCAGGTCAGGGAGTTGAGTTCTACACCCAGATACTGTCTTCTTGCAAAGTCACTCCAGGGTACCTAAGGGGCCTGGGACTTCAGAGATGGGACCCAGTGCTTCTTCCCCTGTTATTCACTGCAGATGTCACTAGAGTAGCAGAGCGGTTTCTGCCCTTCTGAGGGACACAGAGGAAGAACGCCCAAGTGGTGCGCACGTGAGAACTGCCGAGGAAAGACCCTGCACTGGGGTGGGAGCAGCTGCATGGGAACAGGTGAGGTAGTTGGACCCAGGACCTACAACAGAGGCAGGGCTGGCCTGGGCTTGTCCTCAGAGGATGAGGAGCTTGGCTTGGACTTGAAAGATGGAGAGAGAAAGATTGGCTGATAAATCACTCAGTACCCACAGATGGCCCACTCTGGGCAAAACCCTGCAGGAAGGACAAGAGGGAGAAGTTAAAGCAGGGGTGTTTCCTCTAATGCTGTTGGAGCAGTGGCTCTCCAGCGCCCCCTGGAGCAGCTGAGGCCCATGCAGGCAGGCCAGGAAGGGGAGAAGAAGGGAGGGGAGAAGAGAGGAAGAAGGGAGGAGAGGAGGGAGGGAGAGAAGAGTGGACCGAGGTGTCCACGCGCAAGATGGGTTTTCATTGTTGTAGAAATAGCAAAAACCTCTGTGCTGGTTCTTTTACTTTATGGTAGGACACGTCGGCTGTACTCAGGTCAGAAACTCGGAAAGCATGCCTTGGTGGTTAATAGCTCCTCTCCCCTCATTTCTTCTCCATGAATATAGTGATCATGAATGCCACATTGTTATTATTCTGGAGAAAATTCAGTCTGACTCTGAGCTCACCAAGGGCAAGAAGTTAGCAGAGTGGCGGTGGCCCCACCCCTCCCTTGGGAACGTGCGGAAATCCCCGAGGAGCCAGGCAGTGCATGCATGACCTTCTAGGGTCACCACAGCTTTGGGGTGCTGTGGTGGAAAGTACCAGAGGAAGAAGAGCAGGGCCTGTGGCTGTGTGACCATTAGGAGCCAGGCAGAGGGGCAGGCACGCTGTCTCCTGGCTGTGAACACAGCGCCTTCAGAGAGAGGTCCAGCCAGCTCTGGTGGCTCTTCCGAGAGCATCTCTGATGGACACTGTATCGGTCAGGGTCTTACTTAGAGGAACAGAACAGATATAAGGCATGGATATTAACACAAAATATACAATCTATAAGGAATTATAAGATTGGCTTACAGTAGTCAGCTAGAGTCAGATGAGGAAGCACGCAGAGGGCATCTGCATGCTCTGGACTGAAGAGTTTAGTGCCAAGCTCTGAACTTCACTGCCGTGCTCCATGTAAGTCTCTATCCATTGGCTGATGGGTCTGCGATGGAAGACTGAAGTGTCTATAATGGACGCTGAAGAGTCTGTAACGGATGGCGAAAGATCCAACCAAGCTGGAAGCTGAAGAGTCTGCGCTGCAAGCCAGACGATGAACTCCAGGCTGAATGTGAAGACTGAAGCTTCTCCAACAAAGTGAATTCTTGACTCCTTCCTCAGCCCTTTAAAAAGCCTTTGCGCTCAGTCATTCTGACGTGGGCCCATTGTGCTCTAGGGTGGAACCAATCATACCCCAGGATGGGCCCTTGATCCCGCTCTAGGGAGGAGCCAGTCATATCCTAGGCAGGACCTGGTCACGTTCCAGGGAGGAATCAATTGTACCCCAGGGCGGGGCTCCCATCAACAGGGAACTGGGCTGCTGAGTCATCCAGCCAAGTTGACAGAACACATCAACCACTACAGACCCTGTCATCTGTTGCTCCTGGTTTTGAGGACATCACTATTCCTCTTGCTGGAACAGGCTGCCCACCACTTGGCCCCTGCACTGGCTTTCCTAGTTGTCCTGGCCTTCCACTGTGGCATGTGACCGGGGGTCCGCAGGAGCACAGGTATGTGGTAATCTCTTGGGCACCTACAACTTCTGTCTATAGCTCTGCTTGCAAGATCAGGAAAGCTCCGCGGGCCTAAGGAGTCCAGATGTCCAATATAAGGCCTCCTGGGACAGCAGATAGGTGAACAGCTCTCATTCTCTGACACCCCCAAAGCAAAACCAAGGCAATTTGTTCTTTTGTGGGCTTTCGGGCAACAGCCACTTGTGCTTTGAGCTTGGTGGAGGTGCTTCTCCGCATCTGTCTGGGTATACAGAGGCCAGCAAGCCGGGGAGAAGTGATCTCAGTGTCCTGATTGTAGCTCTCAGGCCTTTCCTGTCTCCAGGCCCCACGCTGACACACAAACTCACGCACGCATGCACGCACGCACGCATGCGCGCAGGCGCCCACACAGGATACACAGAAAAAAGCCCACTCTGACAGCGTAGGGTGGCTTGAACCAGCAAGGGCAGCTGGGCTGCTGGCCGGGGAATTCCTGCTGAGACTAGGGTGGTTCCTCTGACAGCCTGGCCTGGAATTGCGCTGCGTGCTTTACCGGATGGATGTCAGTGAGCATGCAGTGAGAAAACACATCTCCACACGAGTGGGTTAAAGTGGCCCACTCGCGCCAACGCTGTGTCGTGGCAAAGTGGCCACTGATGTGTTGGTGTGAGGATCTGTGGGGTCTCAGGCTGAGCCTCACATGAGGTCTTCTACATCCGGGCCAGCAACGGCTGAGTGTGAACCTCGAAGATGGGGTGGGTGGGACCACACCTCTGAGCATACAGTAACGCTCAACATGTATCCTGCCCCTGCAGATCCCTGACTTCATTTAGAAATAGGACAAATACTCTCATGGGACAAGAAGTATGTGTTCTTAGGCTTTAGTCCATGACCTGTAATCCACTAAAGATGGAGGCACTTCTCCCACCCTCTCTGGCTACCAGTGTGCATATGGAAAGTGCTTGCTCCTCAGCCGCCATGTTTATTGCAGTGCTAGAACAGAGGGGATTCTGGGATGTCTCCAAGGTGAGACTCCACTGCTCCCTATCTTACAGCAGGAGGAAGTCCCCCAAAAGACAAGGCCACATGCATATCCCACAGGGCCTGAGCCCACGCCAGGGAAGCCATAAAAGCTACTACTTTTGTTAGCCACCCAGTCTGGTTGTTAAGAGTTGTGGCTCCTCAAGCGAAAGCCTCCTCTCCATTTTCTCCGGCTTTGTGACCCTGCCCAGTCAGTCTTCCTAGGCTTTTCACTGACACACCCTGAAATGCTTCTTCAGTGATGAGAGCTGACCAACTTCTTCTGTGGGGTGGGGTCCGTTGGGATCCCCAGCTCCTCTCTGGGTGCCCCAGATCTTTCTTCCTGACAGGTGAATTGTTTGACTTCCATGCACAGGAAGCAAAGGAGCTCTTGACTGATGAGCTACAAAATACAGTTCCTGGCAGGACAGAGGTGGTACCCAAGGGATCAAATTCATCAGGAGGAGCTGGGGAAGGGAGGTGGGAGTGCACACCTTTAGGGTCATGGGTTCCTAGTCTTGGGTGCCCAGCAGGCCACAGTAGCCTGAGAGACCCTAAAGAAGTTTGGTGGTGGTTGGAGCTGGTGAACATTGAGAGCTTATGTCATTATCATTGCTTATTTGTCATTAGCTATGAAATAGATGAGATACAGCTCGTTCCAGGTGGCACTGAGTTACCAAAACTCCTGTCCACCCGAGATAAAGGTACCGCAGACTGCAGCATGTTCCAGGGGAACATGAAATTGTCTCACTAGAAAGTTTCCTTCTAAATTATAGGCTACACTGGCCTTGCGTTTAGCAGGTGATAAAATTATGTATTACTCTCTCCCACAGAGAAGAAGAAAATAAATTCAAAACAAGATATATGAAAGAAAGGCTTCCCAGTACAAAACTATTGATTTTCATGTTGTTAAGCTGGTAGCAATAATTTATTTTAGAAAATAAAATAACCTTCTCTCCAAATCTGTATTGTCTATATTTTTTTTTACTGCTGTTGGCACAAACATGACCACAGCTGTCAGTCACTTCAGAAGGCAGGGTCTTTTGTAACCTCTCGCTGGAGGACAGTTGCTCCTTCTAGCAAGTTCTCCCAGTTTTTGCTGCAACTGGTTTTCAAAGAATCCCAATGTAAAAATTGTGCTACCTCCTCTGGGAAAGGCTGTTCCATGGTTAGGTTGTATCCTCAGTGAGACAAGCTTCCCCTTGCTATTCTTCCCCCACTTTCTTTTCTAAATGTCACCATAGGAATCATTAATCACACTGAAAAAGAAGTTATAATTAACAGAGGCCCGAATCATTGAAGTGGACGATTATTCTTTTGAATTCTTGCATTTTTCTTGGAAGATGTCCTCAAGTTAATTATTTAGAATTTGGATATTCCCCTCCCTGCCCCAAAACTATAGTCTTGCTTCTGAAATGAGCGAATTGATCACAGGAACGTGGGTGGTGTAGGGCCCATGAGCAACGAATGCAGGAGGCGAGGAGGCTGGGGGCTTTCTTGCTCCCCCTGCTGGTCTTCTAGAAAGGAGGAAAGATCAGTTGCCTGGACTCTGCTGAAGCAGCTCTGGAGGCATCAGTGAAATACACCAGGCAAGGAGGCATCAGGTTCCATCAGCGCTGACCTAGGCTGAGGACCGAGGACCGCAGTGGGTGGCAGAGGAGAGACAGTTTTCAACCCCAAGGTCAGTTGGGGTTTGGTGGCTGCAGTGTCTCTGGGATCTGCACTGAAGAATCATTTCTTTTGGATAGAGTTATCTTGCATCATCAGGGTTAAAAAGCTCCATCCACATGGGAAATGCATGCAATATGGAGGCCACTGGCCAAGCACGAGGCAGGGTGGGTGCTGGTGGTCATGTGGCTGTGGTAGTTGGATGCGTGGTTCAAGAGAAGAGAAAGAGTAGACACCCACACGGAGTCCCCTCCCAGCTGTCCGACCTGTTGGCGTTGCCCAAGGGACTCGCGCAGCTTCCCTCCAGCTGGGCTCCAATCGTGTTTCTGGGTACCATTCACAGTTACATCCCGAGTCCCCCCTGTGAGGCTCACTGCTTCCACTTGTTCTTACAGAGGACATCATCATCACTGTGTCTCTGTTCTCCAGGCTCAGCAGCCTCTGGGCCTACAGAACCCCAGGGAGGAATCCTGTTACGCTGCTCAGCTCTGTGTGGCTGGTGACATCTTTCAGGCCTTGGGTTACCATGCTTGGACCACATTCCTGCTGACTTCACTGCCCTAGATGGCTGGGAAAGCCCTGAGTCAGGGAACCCCCAGCTGTCACAGAAATTCATGACGTGCTGCAGAAGCATCAGGAGGGAGAGTCCTGAGCCAGGCAGGGAGGGATGCACCAGCAGTGCAGAGACCCACATCCTAGGGCCTGAAACACATCATTCATTCATTCATTCATTCATTCATTCATTCATTCATTCATTCATTCACCCTCTCCTTTATTAGGTGTTAACATAACTAGGAATTACTTGCTGAATTGTTTCACAACTCTGAAAGTTGTCATACTATGGTCAATTATTAGCAGAAGTGGCCCCAAACCTCCTCCATTCTTGTGTGTGTGTGTGTGTGTGTGCAACTTTGCTGTATTGTCTACAGAAACAAAGGAATGTGCTTCTTTTGCCCTCGACACTAGGCTGGTCTCCTGGCCATGAGCTTATGGCAGCGGTGCTCTGTGCCCACTGGAGGGGGTCCAGAGGCCACGAGCGCTTCTGTGTGCACTCTTCCACAGGCTCATCCCCCGTAGAAGGAGACTGGTGTTCTGTGCTCTTGGCTGAAAGAACAGAGGCCACCTGGAGGGGCGTGCAGCTGTCCTGCTGTGAAATCACCAGAGCTCTCACAGCCTGCAGAGCTCCAGGTGTGCAAGTCTCACCCTAGTTTCAGCTGCCTACTCCATCTTCTGTGGATTGCAGGGTGTGCGCTGGCCCACCTGGGGCCAGAAGCTGCCTTAGCTCACCTGTGGCCTTGCACCCAGCAACCAAAGCCCACTGTTCTCAGGCCACTTAGGTTTGGTGGACAGCAATAGCTAAGGTGCACACACATGTGCGCATACATACACAGGCGAGTGGCACACACACACATGCACACACACACACAGAGCAGGAACACACATCAGTATTTCAACTGGAAAACAGAAATGGAGTTCTATATTTCTTCCAAGCAGATCAAGTACACTTCAGCTGTAGTCAGACACGGAAAAGCTGGCCACCAGGCCTGGCAGAATTTGGCTCATGGTTGCTAAGAATTCCAGTGTTGTCCTCCAGCAAGCACCCTGGAGGGTAAACTACCTGCATGGGGGAGCTGAACCCGGACTGGGTCTGAGTGTGACGCGATTCTAGAAGTTGGGGGGTGGGGCTACTACTGTGACAACCACAGTCCATAGCAGGCCTAGGATCAGAGGAAGGTGAGGCTGAGGGGTGGGATGGGGTCAAAGTAGGCCTGGTTTTGCATATGGGGATCTCCAGGCTGAGTGCGGCACAGTGTACTCTGGCAAAGCAAAGGCTCGGGGAGGGCCGCTCAAGAGGAACTCTTAAAGGCTGATACATTGTGTCAACTTGAAGATCGAGAAGTTCAGGGCTTTACGTGACTCAGCAGGGGCCAGAGACCTCATTTCACTCTGCAAACACGCGGAGACTTTGTGAGAGGAGGGCACTGCGATGGTGTAACCTGCATGCACTAGAAGAGGGGAAAAGAGGCTTGCTCTTCCCCACTTTGGCTCTCTCCTGCACCCTTGAATGGTTGCCCCTCTGCCAGGCCGCCTTGATTGGAGTCAGCTGATGACAGGCTGAAGTCTCCTCAGACTGTGAGCTAGGTAACCCTTGCCTTCCTTAATTCTGGGCATCGGGTATTTTGTCTCAGCAACACAAGAAAAGTAACTAAGATGAGAGAGCACTCTGGGCAGCAGAAAAGACAGGAGGTCATATCCACGTGGGACTGGGACTTGAGGAGGAAGTTCGCCTGCTTATTCCTCCTAATTTTATCACTTCCAGCTGTGGAGTCAACCATGTGGGTATGACAGAACCTGTCAGTGTGAGAGAGAGAGACAGTGGCCCATGGCTGCACTCTGTTGTTTTGGGTAAAGGAGCCCATGAGTTTTGGAATGGTAGCCATTTCTGCTGCTCATAGGGGGTCACTTTGAGAGGCTACTCTGTGTACTGAAGCAGTTGGAGGGGACTCTTGGGGCTATCCCTAGAGGCTGTTGCTACTTGTGTGGGGCACCCCCAAGCTAGGCTGGAACACAAATCTAGAAAGGCAGGGTTACCCCTAGGTGGTCACTTATACCAGGCTCACATGTAGTTTTTTTTTTTTTTTTTTTAGTACCGGGATGGAACTCAGGACCCTGTGCTTGCCAGGCAGGCACTTATTCTACTGAGCTATCTCCCTAGCCTTTCCCCTGGAGGGTTTGATTTTTTTTTTTTTTTCATAGTAGAAACTTTTATTTCATTTTATTTTTTATTTTTAAAATTCACTTTAATGAGAAAAAAGATAAAATAGCAATGAAACAGTTTGAAAACAAGTTAGTAGGATGGGTATAATAATTAATACATTGTATATTATTATCTTTGTAGTAGTTATTCAGAGGACAAGATGCAGACATGATATCTTGTCTAAACAATATTCATACAAACTTTTATTCCTAATGAACTAAGAGAAAATAGCTGTATATCTATCCTAACTCTCTTGTGTGTGTGTGTGTGTGTGTGTATATATATATATATATATATATATATATATATATATGGATATATATATATATATATATTCTTTTTTTCTTTTTGCAACAAAATGATCCTTTATTTATACTTTCATGAAATTAGTAATGCATGGCACTACATTGCCTAGCAACTGATAGCTAACCTTAACCAGAGAGGATGTTCCTCTCAGGAGTGAGGTAGCTTATTTGCTTTAAGCACTGGGCCAAGTCCCCCTACACATATTCGATCATTTTCCTAGCTTCATGGCTCCCAACATAGCCTCCTTTTTATCTTGTTTTGTCAGAGATGGGTATTCCACTGCAGTTAGAGAAACCATATTTGGAGAAGTCTTTAAAGGACCTTTTCATACTTGAAGCCAGTCTAAAGACTGTAGGTACTTGAATTCAGCAAAATAACCCAATATAGTCCAATCGTCTATAATAGTCGTGGGTTATCAGCAGAACTGGCAATTGTCAGAAGTTGCTGATTTGAGCCTTTTACGTTCAGCATATTAACATGGCATTACTTTTTATACCTTGCAGTTATACTTTTCTGCTGGATGGTTAAGACCAAGTTAAAGCAAGACCTATATAAGTAAAAATGTAACTTTTGCATCTGACAAGGTCATTCAGATCCCCTGGAACCATGTACAGCACCTTGTAGATCTTTTGTCAGTGTCAGCCATCTGGATGAGTCATGGCCATTGCTTGACCAAATTGCTTTCTATGAAAGCCTGAGAGAAATTTTTCTCTCTAGGCAACTCTCCTTAAGCACACTATACATTGTTGATCACTTTCCTCTGTGGCCCCATAATCTCCTTGATCAGAAAATTTGGGACATCACGGCCTTACAGGAAGTCACAGCACAGGTTCTCTTCCCTTGGAGAGTTTGTTAGAAATGCAGATTCCTGGACCTCCCGCCCCTGCTACCTGAGAAGTGAGACTAAGAATAGCAATCTCTCCTGATACTACTTCTATTCTAGAAGCACATGGAAGAATCAGTTGACTCATGGAAACTGCCCATCCCTGGTAGACCAGCAGGGGGCCATCTGAGCAGGCTCCAAGCAAGTGAGCAACCACAGTGGTCCCCCGCTTCAGGTCCCCAAGCTGACCTGTTCTCCACCCATACCAGTGGCTTCTGAAAATACACACCGAGATAATCTGGGCATAGTTTTTGAAAATGTATATTTCAGGCCCCATCCTAGACTCACTAAACCAAAGTCTCACAGGGCTGGCAGGGCCCAGGAATCAAAACATAATTATAGAGGAAAAAATCTCTCAAGCAATCTTTACTGCTCACTCACAGGGACCAACGGGTTGCCCTGATAACAGGTCACATCCAAGTGACAGCAGGAGATGACCCACTCTAAACATTCTCAAGAATCAGAAGCCACCCTCTGCCTTTCAGGGTATTTACTCTGAGTATCTTTCCCTCTTAATTCTGGGGGCGCTCTGAGTCAACTAATTTTTAAATCTTGGAAAGCCAGAGAACAACGAACATGAACTTGTAGGAGGCAAACTGCGAGAACACACCATCTGCAACGAAATCCACAAAAATTCCCCAAATGGCCCTGCACTGCCAAGAAAATTCTCAGCAGAGTACAGAGCCTGGAGAGGTTCAATTATGTGGCACACATGCTCGTAGGGAGTCTGGAAAGAAAGGGAACGCTCAGTAGTAAAGTTGCCAGGATTTCAGAATAAGGTGAGGAGCAACTAAGTTGGAACTCAGTTTGTAATTTTATGATAACTTTGATTGCTAATGATTACCCAGTGTTGCGGTGATGATGCTTGCATTAATAAGGTGATTAAAGATAACTGATGATTTTGTCCTTATTAGGAATATATATCATAATTAAATCTCTGCTCACACGACAAATATTTGTCTACTGTGTGCCAGACACTGGGCTTGTGCTTTTAAGTTCTTTATGAAGGAGGAAGTGAGACTCCACCCAGGAACCATGGATCAGGAAGTTGAGGGGAGATTTGTCATGCTGTGTGGGAAATGTAAGGACCTTTTCAGAGAGTGGATGGAATTTGACATGGGCCTTGAGAAACCAGTTGTATAGCTTAACACTGACAGGAAGCATGTTTGGGTATCAGTTTAGGTGACGCCCAAGCAGAGGAGGGGCTTAGAGAGGAGGAGAGAAGAGACACAGCACAAACCATGTACAGAGAAGCCTAGATGGAGGGTAGATTTGGAGAAAAGGAGCTTAATTTTTTTAGTGCTTTAGGTTGGAGTGCTGATAATGGTAGGTGAGATGATGGCAGCCTAAGAAGTGGGTGACCCATTGGAGACATTCATATCCCATTACCCTCTGCCAATGGCCAGTGGATCCTGGCACTTTTTTTTCCGTGAACTAAGCAGCGTAGAGTCTCTCTTCCATACTGTTCCTGCTCAGCCACCACCCATCGTTTGTAGTTGGCTCACGAAAGACACATTGTGTACCTCTCCCCCGCTTTTGAAGGCTAAGGAATTAAGGTTTTATTCTAGGAACAATGACTGGAGACAACAGTCTTGTTTTCTTCCTGATGGGGTTGATAAATCAAGCATGCTCTTTCGGATGATTAATCTGCCAACAGAATGGAATGATGTGGTGGGAGGGCACAGGGAGTTGACAAGATCAAGAGGCCAATTAGGAAACGACTACAATAGCCAAGCTAGAAGTTACGGCAGCCGCACCGAGGGATTGGCCGGGATGTTGGGAATGGGAAGGAGAGGACAGAAACCAGGAGCTTCCTGAGGGTAGAACGGGCAAGGCTTGGAAGCTCATGGAAGTTTGGGTGCCGGAAGTGGGAGAGGTCAGATGATCTCAAATCTGAGAGTAGGTGATACCTGAGCAGAGGAGGGGCTTAGAGAGGAGAAGCAGGTGTCCGGAGGGATTCCAGTGTGACGCATTTAATTCTGGATTGATGGGTTGGGAAAGCTGGTTGTCACATAGTGGGTAGATTCAGGAGTGGCTTGGAAAGGTGGCACCAAGATCAAGGGAAAAGAAGAGCTGGAAATAAGCCCTCAGGAATCGTGTGCCTCTAGATAATGTTGGGAGGGCTGTGAGTGGACAGAAGTCACCAGAGGAAAGAGGCAGAGAACAAGAGTATGGTGAAGAGGGAGCCTATTACAGGACAAGCTGTGCATGTACTGAGCTTCCCCAGTTGAGCTGTGCCCAGCCCACCTGGCCACATCCACTTTCATGCGCTCTCGTGGCTTCAGCACACTCTCACCGCCCCGGTGGAGGCCCACACTGGCCAATCAGTCAGGGCCAGGAGAAGAGCTACGATACGACCTCGAAACCGGTTGATAGAACTTGGGCTGGGGTCCTATGCACGCCAGGGGCTTTGCTGGTCTGCAGATGCACATGCAAAAACATGGTCTGTGAAGATGTGCTCAGGAAACCTCTCCTGTACTCAGGAGCTCTGCATTTTCCCCCTTAATACTCCACAGCTGGCCCTGCATTCTGGGGGCAGAGAAAGGACAGGACTTCCAGGGCCAGCCCAGTCCCTGCCAGACGACCAGCTGGCATGAGTGACCCAGAGGGAAGTATGTGGGACAGAACGCTGGTCCAGGTGCTCGTGTGAGCCCAGCTAGAGCGTCCTCTTCATCTTGAAGACTGGAATGGAGCTGGATCCTGAAGCCCAGGGCCACAGGTGCAGAATGCGTGGGGCCTGTAAGCCCGTCCTCAGAGGCCCTCGATGGCATCCAATGTTTAGCCAGGGTAAGCACCTGGCTGGATCCCAGAGCCGAGCGCTAGAACACAGGCCAATAAAGCTGCCCTGTGGAGCTGGATGCCAAGAACAGCGCCTGGATAACGCCGCACAGGTGGGCCAGGAGCCGCCTCCCACACTGACTGCGCGGGTTTCCTTCCACGCAACTCTTCCCAGCCGCCTTTGTTGGGCCTTTCATCATCCTGACTTCTCCCTGGCCACTTCCCAGAAGACTCTGCGAGCCCCAGTCCTGGGGTCTCAGCAGCTTCTCCTCTGCCCACCATCTCCCGAGTAACCCTGCTTCAGCTCCCTTCCCCTCCACAGGGTCTCTGTGGCCTTCTGCGTTCGCCACACCTCCTTCTCTGCTGTCTCCCTTCAGCCAGGCAGGGCTCGGCGCACTCTTCCTCGGGCACTGCAGAGTGGCCACTGTTTGGCTGGGAACTCCTTTCTTGGCAGGTGACATTTCTGGGGGCCGTGTCTACTTTCCGGAGGTGTAAGTCACATGCACGGGTGGGTGGAGCCATTGCTTTCAGTTTTGAATTAGCCGCAAGCTTCGCCCTTCTTATGAGAGATGACATCTTTTTTTCTCCTCCCTGGCATCACCCTGAGGAAGTGATATTAATAATTTTTATGACAATAGGAACAGAAAGACCCTGCACACTGTATTTTAGCTGCTGCTTCAAGATCCTCCTAAGGAGCAACCCTTGTAATAGCTATAAGGCGAATTCAATCGTTTTCCTCATTTTGTAGGATGGGAATTGGAGGTACGAGATGTGGGGGAACAGGCTCGATGTTTACAGAAAGCCCCGAAAAACCATGGCTATTCGCTGTCACATTATTTCTATTATGAGCTCATGTCTACCTCACTTGAGTGTGACCTCTCCAAGCCCACTGTCTAGAAGCTGCCTCCCCACTGTAAGTTCTGTGCTCTTCCTGGGCCTGCTTTCCTGCAGCAGAAATCCTGTTCTCTCAGAAATTCTCTCTTTGGCTTTTCCTGTGTTTTGAAAAAAAAAAAAAAAAAAACCCTGCCTGACTGCCCTGGAAGCTTCAAGAAAACAACTTGAGAAAATACCCAGGAGGCATCTGTTGACTCCCCTGTCTGTCAAAGGGCTGTAGAGTCACAGCTACCCCAGCCGCCTCCAGGAGCCTTCATTAAACCAGCATTTTGATACTAAATCGGTGTTTTCCACCCAGATTCCCCTTGGGAGAGAAGAGGGAAGGAGAGCCCTGAGTGGCTCGGTCCGGCCTGACCACCCTTCTTCTTTCGTCAGAGCTTGGGTCTCCACCATATTAAGCAGATAAATCTTCCACCACCCCAGGATTTGGCCAGGACAGAGGTTAGACTGAAGGGCTCCCCCGTGGCCATGAAAGGATTTCCTTCTCCTGGAATATCCACAGTGACAGAGAATGCATTGGTTTGGGCCCGACGGGATGGCTCAGTGGTCTAAAGCGCCTGCTTGGGGAAGCTTGGGCGGCTTCAGGGACCGTGGTTCGATCCCTGGCACCACATGCTGTGCCAGCCCTGCCCTCGGGGCGGGCTGAGCCGGCCATAAAAATGAATGAATAAACAAATGAAGGTTCTGAAACAAGAAAAAAAAATACAATTTTCTCCCGGATCTGTTGCCATTTTTAGGTGATTGAAGTGTCGAGCTCCCAGTCCCCTAGAGGCAGACAGACCCACAGCTGTTCATGGCCGCGGTGCCAGCAGGCTGGCCCCTCTGACCCTGCCCTGTAAAAGCTCCTCAAACAACCTCAAGGGGGCTGTGGAGGTCTCTGTCCAGGGTGCTGAAGGACAGGGTTGAAAGAAGGCTGCCGCTGAATACTGCAAAGTTCAATGCAGCGTCCTTGCCAAAGCAAAACAACTCGGTGGAAGCCTGGTGGGTATTAATAGCAACAGCTAACATTTATGGAGCGTTTACAATGTGCCAGCTGCCATGCTAAGCACCATTTAATCCTCACAATGACCCTTAGAAGGAGGTACTATTATTACCACCGCCAACTCCCTGTAGATGGAGGCCCTGCGAGTCACACCGCCAGTGCGGGCTGCTGACACCAGAGCTCACTTCCTCCCCCATTGCACCCTACTGCTGTCCTGCCCAGGCCTTTGGGCCAAGGTGCAGAGAAGGTGACCTGAGGACAGAGGCTGAGAGGCTGCTTTGGCCTCATCCTGAGGCTGGGTTTGCACCTCAGGGCACTTTATTTCTATGGTGGGGTTTTGGTGGTGTGAGTTCAACTCTGTCCTCAGTGTGTGTATGGAGAGTGGGTCTGGGGGGAAGAAGTCCCCTGATCCCCAAAGAGGATTCAGGACAGTGGCAGGCACAGATTGGTCTGCAGATCAAACCATCCAAGTCGTCCCCCTGCAATCCCTCCTGACAAGCAGTCTGCTCTGATGACCTGACCGACAGACTGGAAAGTTCCACGGGAGACATTCTCATCAACAGGCTGATCTTCTCTTTTCTAGGGACTTTCTTCCCCTGGGTTTATCTGGAATTTAGAGGACTTACACTCTTGATATTTTTCAGAGAGGTTCTAATCTGTTTTCCTTCTTCAACTTTCATTTTTCACTGTTCTTCCTTAGATCTTAAACTTTCTGTCATTATAACAAGGCTTTGTGAAGCCACAGTAGAATTTCTGAGATTAGTTTTATTTTACGCTGATACATTAGAAGTCCTGCCATCCAAAGAAGAAATAGAAAGCAAAGATACATTACGAGGCAGGAAAATGGCTCGGCTCAGCCCCAGGGAGCTGAGTGGTTCTGAGTACCTCAGCCCAATTAGGGGGCTGGGTGGGAATGGGTCAGTCCTCCCACTACTTCCTGCTTAGATGCCTGGCCCGGAAGCAAGTCAAAGAATGGCCTTTCTTGGGACTGAGACAAAGAGAGGATTAAGACCCTTGGGTCAAAAAAGGACTATGACAGGGTATAAGGACAGCAGGCAGTTTCCAACATCCAAAGAGCACACTTCTAGGTGCTTTTGATTGGTTCCAGGCTGGGAGGTATGTGATAAATGGGAACAGGATCCAGGCTGAGCAGTATGGCTTCTGTCTGGCCATCTGTTATGGTTTATGTCTAGTTGTCCCCCCAAAGCCTCATGCGATCATGGGGTGGGGATTTCTAGAGTTTGAGACTTGATCCATGATCCAGTGGGATTATGTGTTTTAGTACTGATGGGCTTATGGGTCTGAGTACTGCTGGGAATTATAGGTGTGGCCTGAGGTGGATAGGCTGAGGCAGAGAGCCTGATGTAATTAAAAGAGAGACAGAGAAACAGACTCAAGCTGTTGCTGTCTGCTGCCCTAATTGGTTGGTGGCCTCTGTCGTGACTGTTGCTGTTCCACTGCCATGAACTGGATGCTCTCTGCCCTGTTCCACTCAGCTTTGGGCCAGCTGAATATGGACTGAAACCTCCAGTAACTGTGAGCTAAATAAACCTTTCCTTCCTTCATTTTGAGGGTTGGGTATTTGTCCCAGAAACAAGAGAAGAGAAACTATGACAGGAGCACAGAGGACTTTTTTTCCTGCCCCTTCCTAAGGCCATGACGTGCTTAATGGTCGTTTGGATTCTTCCTGTGGTTATTTTAGTTCTTCAGGACTGATCAAGCCCATCCTCTCTTCCAGATCTCCTGCACGTAACCCAGAGCCATCCCCTGCCTCTCTGAGTTCCTGGAACCCCGTCAGCTCTGTTCTGTTTAGCAGGTAATCAGGCACTGCTTTGGCGTCTTCACTAAATGTTCCTGAGCTTATATATCTCTCCTGAGACCTCATCATGGGCTGCTCTTAAATCTAATAGCAGAAGATTTAATGCAGCACCATAAATACTTCTCTTTATATAACCTTTACTGTTCCAAAACTGCTTCCGAGGCCATCATCCAGTGTGATCATTAGTGAGTTAAGTGGGAAGATGTTAATGTCCTCATTCTACAAATGAAGAAACAGAAACTCAGGGAGCTGAAGGGCTCGCCCAGGGTCACCCCGTGGGTGTTAGCGTTGGAATATAAACCACTGTAGTCTCATTTTCTTTTGTTCTTCTTCTTCTTTTTTTTAATGTATTTGGTACTGGGTCTAAAGGGTCTCACTACGTAGATCACTTGTAGTGATCCTCCTGTTTTCAGCCACCCCCACACTGGGCTGGGATTACAGGCGTGCACCACCATGCCTAGTCTCAGTTGCAGTTTCCGGTGCACCCCAGGGGTGGAGCCAGCACTGCAGGCTGGGGATTGAACTCCCAGCCCCTACATTGGCCTAAGCAGGTGATTTAGTCCGCTGAGCTATCTGGCCAGCCTCATTTTCTCCCTATCGTACTATATATTGTTTTTTAAGGTATTCATTCTGAATGCCATGGCTTTTAAATTACATCACCTTTCTTTGGTAGGATGGCAGCAGTTCATTCTTGGTGGAGCCTGGCGAGTAGTGATTATCCTCAGAGTGAGTGAGTCTAACCCGCATTTGTTTGCTTAGCTGACTTTATTTTTCCATCTGGTACCTGGCCACCCAGGACGGAGGAGCTCTATGAGTCTACGTTCTTATTCTGCTAGGAGGCCTGAGATAATAACACCTGGGCAAGCAGAGCTGCCTGGCAAGATGACAACTGTTAGCGCCACCCAGTCTCTCTGGCCTTCCGGACCCAGCTGCTTGTGGAGTGCTGCTGCTTTGTTGGCCTCTGCGTTTGGCCTTCCCCTGGCCGCTCACTTGAGGCTCTAATTGTTCTGCTTCTACTCACAGTGGCATCTGCCTTCTTGCTGAAGTCACACGGTGGGCCTGAAAGGACTTAGGCACTCGAAAGCCTGACGGTTCAGCATGCCCCTCCCAGGGTCACTCTGAGGGGAGAGGCATGTTTCACCCTCAAGAGGAGGCGTTAGCTGTGCCTTTACATGGGCTACAGTGTCGATGCCTAGCCCCAGACACGAGCCAACACCCTCCCAGAGGGTGGAGCAGGCACAGGCTTTGTTCTGAGTCTCTTGGTGGACAGCATCCGCTTTGGAGATGCGTTTCTCACAGCAACTCACACACATGACTGTGCCTGCAAATGTCACCGTGGCATTTTCCAAGTTAGACACTGTGCCTTTGTTTGCCTGGCCTCCCCCTGGCTCTAGCTCCACACGCTCCTGGGGTCTGGCAGCTCTGCCTCAGGGTGGGACCCGCCCCCCATCTTCTGAAGGCAAGAAGTTTCCTTCCTGGGCCAAGGGGCACAGACGTAAGCTGACTCTGATCAGTGGTCTGTGAAACAAAGGCGGAGTGTTCCTGATGCCTGCTTACGGCTTCTTTTTTTCTGTTTTTTTCCTATGCATATGAGATGAGATATTGACTTTTGTCCCTCTGTACCTTTCATTATGTAACACCGTGCCATTTGTGCAAATGCTCCGCTTTTGTCTTGATAGTTAACGTCCATTGTCTCCCCTGGAAGATGAGCTCCTGGTAGAGAACCGGGCAGTTTGCTACCCTGAGTCATCTAGATGCACAGGTCTGCTGTGTTCAGGCTCATACCGATGTGTACACAGGGTCGGCGGCCCCAAGCAGAAATACTGATGAGGGCGTATGAGGTCATGAACACGGACTGTGGGGGCTGAGATGGTGGAAGCGGACCGAGGGTGAGAGGGTGGATAAACAGAAAAGAAACAGAAACTGTAGACATAAAGAAGTCTCCCCTTCTCCAAGCTCCTCCTACCCCAAGAAAGCGTCAGAGTCACTTTGGCAGCGGCGGTGGGGAGCGAGAGGATGTGTCGGCCAGGCACGTTTAGGCAGTTCTACAAAATCCTGCATGTGTACCTGTGTAAAGAACTTCACATAGAGCACAGGTAAGGATGAAGAAAGGAATGTTGTGCACCGATCAGCGATCGGTGGATACCTGGCGAATGAGCGGGAAGGTGCAGAACCGTGTGCTACATGTGGTCATTCGGTAGATTCGGAGTTTCAGCGATCTATGTATTTGTTAATATCATGCAGAGCGTGGGGCCTGTTTTCATAGTCGGAATCACCAGTGGTTCACGGGTGAGGTGACCTTGCCTGGGAGTTCGTTTACTCTTCGGTTACTTTGTTAAAGGACAGACCTAGCTGCAGCGATCACTGGCCCCACAAATGACACCCCCGTCAGCGATGGAAGGGAGGGGTTGCGCCCAGAGAGCTGCTCTTTAACAAGTGTCTCAGGTGATTTTTATGCTCATTAAAGCTTCAGATCCCTTGCTCCAGGCATTGTTAGCTGCCAAAGTGATGCACTGCTTTTATAATTAACTTTATTCAAACAAAGCAAAACAAAGGAAGATTTATTATTTACTATATTAAAGGAAGAAAAAACAAGCCTCATTGACCTTCCTTTGTTTTACTGGCAGTATTTAAGAGAACTAATTCATGTAAACTTGCTAGTAGGTAGATAAAATTTCTAATGAATTCATCTCACTGGGCGGGACCGAAGCCCTTAAACTGATACAGGACCCTGTGGCCCTCCCGCGGAGCTCAGCGCAGTGCTGACCCACTTGGGCAAGGGAGCCTTGGGTCTTTTTTTCATCCTGAAATGAATTTCTAAGAAAATGAATAGATACAGCCGGGTGTGGTGGCGCACGCCTGTAATCCCACCACTTGGGAGGCTGAGGCAGGAGGATCAGTGTGAGTTCAAGAACAGCCTGGGCTACAAAAGTGAGCTCCAGGCCAGCCTGAACTGCATAGGGAGACCCTGTCTCAAAAAAGACAAAAAAAAAAAAAAAGAAAGAAAATGAATAGATACAACAAATACAAACCAGCATGGAGGAAAACATGATGGCCATCTGTGTCATTAGCACCCAGGTTTGTCCAGCTTAACAACTTGCTATGCATTCTTCAAATATATTTGTTTTCATAAATAAAACACGACAGGAAAATTTACATGACCCTCCTGGGCCCCTTCTGCTCTCCTCTCCAAAGGAAACCACTGTGTTGAATGCACCGGTGTAATTCCCAAACATATTTGTACATTTTTATTGCATAATACACTCATGCGCAGCTGGGTTTGGCATGTTTTAAAACTTAATATAAATGAAATGATATGGCACACATTCCTCTACAAATAGGTTTATTTTTCTCAGTGATTTGCCATGTAGACACATGTAATGCCAGCTTATTGTAACTATGTATTACATGGAACAGTATCATCTAGCATTATGCGGTATAGCATGATTGAGATAGCATGCTATTATCTGAATATGGCACCATTTTCAATCTATTCTCTAATAGAAATTTGAATTGTGTCCATCCTGTTAACTATTAGGAAGAACACCTGGGTAAAGTCTTGGCTGGTTTCTCCAGATGTGTTAGGATTTTACATACTATGTGTCATAGTGTATGCGGTTTATACACCTGCAGCTTTAGCAAATATTATCAAACTGTTCTTCAGGGAAAATGCACCAATTCTTATAGTGACTTCTTGAATAGCCCACTATAATTTCCCTTCTGTGGCCTTTAATTTAAAAATGAACACAGAAATACAAGCAAAAGGGGAAAAAAATAGCCTTTCAAACTCATTAATCATCAATGGAACATATTCCCAGTGTTCTTTTTCTAATCTGGACGTACTTCTTCCATGGGACACCCTCCCTTCAGACACAATCAGTGCATGCTGGGTAGGCCACGGTGACTGGGCATTTGGGAGCAGAGATTCAAACGTCTGCACACAAAGAGACGTAGCCCCTGGGGGTTTAAAGACTAACTGCAAAGCTAAGATACAGATTATACAAAAGTTAATTATTTAAGTAACAATTTAGCAGCAAGAGAGAAAAGACATCCCTGGATAGGACCACTCTGTCATTGAATGAATCGCGCACACATTAATTCTATAGGACTTCACTAGAATGGGAAGAGCTTATGGGATTCTAATTTGCTACAGAATGGTTTCCTAGCAACCATCACTAGATGAGAATCATCGAACTCTGCTGTCTTGAGCCAGACCTTACTCTGTTAGAAGAAAAACGAGTCAAGTAAATGCCTACTTAAGGTAGCATTTCACCACAAAAACAAAACAAAACAAAAAAACTGTATTCAAAATGTCTGACTTTTGAAGGAAAGTCTGCAGTGGTTTCCTTACCCAGAACCTAACAAAAGTTATGCAGGGAAATGGAGGCAGCAGCCGACGCAAGTGCTTGGACCTTAATTTCCCCAGGAGCTGGGCTTAGGTGGTGGTGCGAGGAGGGACAAAGTGTCAAGGCACCACAGCAGGAGCTAGAGAAGTCCACGATGGAATCAAGCAGCTCCTTAGCTACACCTGGCCCAGGAAGTGGTGGAGTTCTTACGGATGATGGGTGGGAGATTAGATGTCTGGGCATCACCCCTAGAGATGTGCACTTATCACTAACTTCTGCTTTGTCCCAGAAAATTCTAGGCATGAGCCTCATGCCTCCACACATAGGCAAAAGACTGTTAGCCTGACTGTTCATTTCTACCTCTCTCCCCACTTCCACTGGGGACAATCTGGTTGAACGAAGATTGTGTTCTCTCTCCAGGAAGAAGGACTTGGCTTATGTAGTTGGGGCTGACTACCCCTATCCCTGCAAAGTCCTTAAATTTGACAGAGGCAACAGTCCTCATTGTAGGAAAGAGTTTCCAAGCAAACCCCTTCTGCTGCATTTGGACAAGAAGACATTTCTTGATCCTTTAAAATGTAAGACTAAAGAGCCAGTGAGATAGCTCAGAGGACCAAGTGTCTGCTTTAGCAAGCACAGGGACCAGGGTTTGATCCCTGGCCCTGCATGCTGCAATGGCCCCATCTCTGGGGTACCCTGAGCCAGAAAATGAGTCCAGGCATGGTGGCACACACTTGTAATCCCAGCACTGGGGAGGCTGAAAACAGAAAGATCACTGCGAGGTCAACCTGTGTAGGGAGACCTTGTACCAAATACACAAATGAAAACATAAAAAATAATATGCAACACTCAGAATTCTGGAGTTGGAAGAGACTTTTGCAGAGAACATAAAGAAAGGGACCAGGGGCTAGGGAGATAGCTCCATGGTACAAGTGCCTGCCTGGCAAGTGCAAGGTCATGAGTTCAAACCCCATTGGACCCGTTAAAAAAAAAAGAAAGGGACTATTCTTCCTTAATGATTAATTTTTGACTTCCCTGGGAGGAAAACCATGCTTATTTACCTTTTGGGGAAAAAAAAAAAAAAGCAGAAAGCATTCGCGGATGCTCTCTGAGACATTAATGAGAAAAAGCATATTTTTAACACAATAAAACAATAAAATGTAAATCAAGAGACCCTGAAAAGTTCTTAATACTCTTGAAATCTCTGAAGGTTTTAAGATTAGTTCTGCTAATGCTACATTGCTTTAGTGCAGTTTTCCAGCACTGCAATTTCTACTCTGCACCAGATAACATCGAAAGCTTTTAGATAGCAATGTTGTGCCAATTTGAGAATTTTATTGACCGATATTTTGTTTCCAATAGTGCACTAAGCCATCCAAGAACTCTTTTAGTTGTTCCTTGTTGTCATTTTTATATAGCTATTTTTGTTAAAAGTAATTGATTTCTTTGAATGTAATTATAGCTACATAAAAAATGTAACCTCTGCAGTCCCAGCCAAGCTGGTGGGTTTTGGCTTGTGTCACCTGAATTCAGCCTCTGCTGGGGAGGCTGTGGCATGCTGGGGTTGGGTTGTACCAGACTACAAGTCCTGCTAAAGTCTGAGAAATTTGGGGACCAGCTATAATTTTTTGAAGGTTGGTGTTAAAATCTTCACATTTAAGTAAATTTACATTTATTACAAATGCAATAAATACTCAAAATATTTCCACTTCCTTGACTTTATTTTACTGTTAGACTGTTAGATACACCTTTTTTGGTGCCATTGTGTTTGCCTGGACCTCCTGTCTGTGTGCCTCTCTTTTTAATGCTGTGTTTGGTGACATCATGCTAGAACTTGATGATCACCCGTGTGGGGAGTATTTACACCATCAAAAAAGGTAAACTCTACAAATCATAGCTTTATTGCACAGCCAGTTGTTAGATGTTTACCAGCACAATCCTGGGGCAGGTGTCACTTCTGACTGACAGCACAAGTGAACCATAAATCTTTAGCTAACACGCCTGTCATTGTTATTTGCTACTCAGCTCCTATGTATCCAGGTCTAAGCAAAATGCAGTCAGCAAAAGGCACTCTGTAATAGCTTCTTACATTATGACCAAAAGCACCAAGCCCTCATGTAGGATCCACTGGATACCGTGAGGAGTATTATTTTTGTCTTGCTGGGTTGTTCACACCCTAGAACCTTCTATTTCCACAGAAAGCAGCAGCATCTCTGAAGCCTGTCCATGCTTCCGGAGCGCTCCCCATTTCTCTTTCACAGTAGCGCCAGCTGAACGGCTGTTCTGCCTGCCGCAGAGCTCCTTCCGCACCAGTTTTCACGCAGCACCCTCCACTGACCCCCAGAGGTCCAGAGAATCAGAAGTGCCTTTGGCTCATGCAGCTTATTATCGGCTTAGCTTCTTGAGTGGTAAGCGTATCTCCCCTGCTGGTTAAATCCCTTGTTTTTTCCTCTTGGTTGCGCTAAGATAATCGCTAAGTATTCACCACACAAGGGCGATGTGCTAGGCCTTGTTCTGTCTGGAAAACAGGAAGTGTTTTTTCAGTAACACTCAATGCCAGTCCAGCACAATATGGATTTAATGAGAAGTTGGAAAGAGCTCAGCAGGCAGATATGTGCCAGGAGACCTGTCCCTGGTCTGCTGGAAAACCAGAGCAGCGGATACTAAGGCCCGTAGCATGTTTCATTGTTGTGATATATTCTTGATGTTGCTAATACAGACTTTTAAAGTAAAACCACCACCACCAAGATTACTCCCCTCACCAAACCCTAACAATGCAGAATGTAACATCATTTGCATTTGATTATTAGATTTCTTTAGGTAGCATAGATATCCACCCATGTAATAATTTATCAAACATCACATAGGGTTAAGCCGGATCTCTGCAGTATCTTTGGAACCACCTCATCTGTGGGTGGACAGGGCTTGGAGGCTACAAAGATAGTAAAGAAGCCACTGCCACTGCCTTATACTGTGGATAATGTCAAAAGAGAAGAGGTCTTTTCCTGTGAGTGTTTTGCTGTAGAGAAACTTACAATCTAAGCTTTAAGCCAGGGCTACTGAGATAGCTCAGCACTTGTTTAGGCAAGTGAAGGGACCGGGGTTCGATCTGCAGCACCACGCGCCACATGGGCCCCGTCCCCAGATGTGCTGAACTGGTAACACATCTGGCATGATGGCACATGCCTATAATCCCAGCGCTGGGGAGGCTGAGGCCAGGAGGATCACTAGGAGCCCAAGCTGCACAGTGAGACCCTGTACCAAACACATAAATTTTAAAAAAAATTCCCTGTAAGCTTTGAGCCAGAAAGCCCTCGCCATGCCTGATAAGATGAAGATGCCTCTTTCGTATCCTGCACATTCCGCTCCCCTTGGTCTCCAAACAAGGTGACTTAAAAGGAGACAAACAAACAAAAAAGCCCTGAAAGTTAAAGGAACTGCTAGTCTGGACACTGCTGTCGTGTCATGTTTTGGGGGGCCCGGGGCTGCCCCAGCCCCTCTGTCCTCTGCTGTCACAGACTCTGTTCTGCACCTGCTGTATCTCTGGAAGTGCAGGCTGAAGTTCTAGGCTAGGGGAAGATCGCGTTCCGCTAGCGGAGGCTCATGTTGTTCTGGTCCCATGGACGCAATAAGTTGCCCGGCTGCAGGGAGTGTTCTGTTGTTGGCTGGCACTATGGCCCGTTATCCACGGAACAGAGGGCTCCTGGGTGCTCAAAGTAGATTTCCAGATGACTGTGGGAGGGCGTGTCAGCCCTCCAGCCCTCCCCTCCTGCCTTCGTTCTGAGAGTTCCTCACAAAGTTGGATAAACTCAGGTAAATGGACTGGCCCTCCGCCCTCCAACCATGCCCCAAGGGGGACACACCTGAGGCAGGCTCTGAGGGAGGGCAGGAAGCCTGCTCTTTGACAATTTTTAAATTCTATTTTATCATTTTTAAACCTTATTTATTTATTTCTGCTATGGCCATCTTGGCCTGCCCTGCGGGGGTGGGGGGGCTGGAACAGCATGTGGTGTCAGCGATTGAACTGCGGTCCCTGTGGTTGCCTAAATTTAGACCACTGAGCCATCTCGCTGGCCCAACAATTTTTTTTAATTTTTTGAAGAATGCAAAATAGTAAAAAAGAATATTAGAAATGATACAAAATTTAGCTAAACAAAGTACTAGGAATTCAACAACGGTTGCTGTATTGCATGATGTTATCTTCCAATTAGTTATTTAGGTTACTAGATATAAATGTGCAAAATTAGTTAAACAAAAGAAAACCACCAAAAAGTTATAAGAAGTTAAAAGAAAGAATAAAAAGAAAAAGCAAGCTTTAAGCATTAACTGCGCCTTTCAAGAGATCAGCAGGAATCAGCAGTACAATTACCCAAACTATGCTACGTATGTACAGAAATGCATCTGTCCCCCTTCTTTCTTTTGTCCTTTTCTTCATCCCAGTTTTTCCTTCCCATGGAACAAATTCTTTAATCTGCAGTGCGCAGTTCCTTCTGCCCGTTCTGCTACCGTCCCTCCAGCTCTCCCAAGTGACCCACGGGCCAACCTCAAGGCACTTGGTCTCTCTTCAGTGACTTCCATGACGACCAGTGGGTTTCCCCAGTCCAGCACTGCTCTTTTTGGTGTAAATAAGAATTTTGCTTCATTGCTAAAAGGTTAGGAGGGAGCCCTTGGGGCAATTATGAGATGTGATTAAAAAAGAATTAGAGTGTGTGAGCTGGACACGGTGGCACATGCCTATAAGCTCAGGGTTCCTGAGGCTGAGGCAGGACAATTGCCATGAGTTCAAGGCCAGTCTAAATACCAAGTCCTTGCCTCAAACTAAAAGCAAGCTACTTTGTGTTTAAATTTAAAAAAATATTACAGTAAAAGATGCAATGCCATTAATACAGAATACTCCTATAGGGTCTGTAATTATACCGACATGGCTGCCTTCGTGTCCTGAACTGATTCCAGGTATTTACTTTTTCCGGCTGTGTTTGTCTTTGAGGGAGACCCAGAAGTCACAGGATGTCAGATCTCATGAATATGGTTTGTGGAGATACATATACATGGTGAGGTTTTCAATGGCCTGCCTTCCTACTGGATGGCTTATAGCAGCAGCGTTCACTGTGTTCTGGATCATGCCTTATAAAGGCACTCATGAGTGTGCTCGCTTCGGCAGCACACATACTAAAAGGCACTAATGAAAGTAGACTTCCAGAGCTTCTACGGAAAACGGTAGAAGCCACTAGGTAAGTGTGCTCAAAGCAAGGCGGGGGGGGGGGGGGGGAGGTGTTTTGAGAGGCATTAATGGAGCTGGGATACAGCTTAGTAGCACAATGTCCATTCAGCATGCACAAGATCCTGAATTAAATTCTACAGAGAGAGAGAGAGAGAGAGAGAGAGAGAGAGAGAAGAGAAGATGAAGGAAGAAGAAGGAGGAGGAGGAAGAAGAAGGAGGAGGAGGAGAAGGAAGAGGAGAGAGAATAATGAAAATGTGTTTACATTGTAATACATTGTTAAAAATTATATATTCTCCATATTTTTCAATGACCCCTTGTACATTATCCCATCCAGCCAATGGGTTGTCTTTCTCCCCTAATTTCATTCTCCTCCGTACCTCAACTATAGTTAACCAAGAAGAAATCCTCCCAGGCTGGTCAGGAGCCAATCAGATCTCTTCTTTTTAAAAAAAATGAGGCATGCAGGGTCAGGACTCGAGCACTAGGGGGAAGGTCTAGGCTCTGCCGCAGAGGCCCTTGGGATGGTCCTGGAAGAATCTATGTGGTTACCGTCTCCTGGGATCAATTTCATCCAGATCCTTAGGATCAGGTTTCCTGGATTTAAATTTGAATGAGAGGTTTCTGTGCAGCCCAAGACTCTTCTCTGGTGTCTCCCTTTGCTTTATTTCTGTCCCCAAAGGGAAATCACAGAACTCATGCATCTGCCTCCATGGTGGCTGCCCTCCAAATCCTGAAGTGTCAGAAGCTCACCACTGTACTAGAGAATATTGCTGACCCCGAATAAAGGTCAAGTTCAATTATTTTTCTAAATATGTTATTGTTTTTTGGGGGGGAGGCATCATTTTCTTTTTAATGTATTATCGTTTGCATCCAGATATATTTCCAAAACCTCATGCTGTTCATTGTAGGTGGGGCTTTTTCAGTGGTGGCTGGGTCTCAGGTGTGTGACTTTGGGATTGATTCATGATGTAGGGCTAGGCTCAAGGGTTCTAGGACTAAGGGAGTAACTCCCCCCACCCTCAGGTTGCCTGGGTATGACATAAAGGACAGAAAGGGCCGTGATCATCCCTTGTTGCTTTGCCTCCTTCTGCCCTCCATGAACTATATCTCCTCTGTGACGTCCCTCTGCCATCCACCTGCCTTGGAACTGGCCAATGGCACCTGAAGCTTCTACAGATTGTAAGCTAAATAAACCTTTCAGCACTTAGCTTTGGGTATCACTTATCTTGAAACAAAAAAGTAGCTAGGACAGTACATGCTTACATTGCTTTTGTGGGGTTGGAGCATGCGCGTAACACGCTTTGAGTCCCTTTTCCACAGGTTCAGTTGTTCAGTAGATTGGTTTCTTATGTGACTACCTTCACCTGTGCGGCCCCCAGTGCAGCTCACGTTGGCCACGTCTACAGACTGTTCCACCAGTGTTCTCTCCCCGGTTACTGAGGCGGCCTGCTGAGGGGGCTGCACTTCTCTGTCTTCAGCTTGCCTAGTCATGCTATTGCAGGCATCCTATCGCTGAGGTGGAGGCTAATTGCACCTGTCAATGTTCTTGCTTCCACAAGGTAGTGGTTTGCAGTAGAGAGAAGTGGTGCTTGTCAGGACAGTCATAGCGTGGGACGGGTGCAGCCCACTGCAGTGACACAGCTGGGCTTAGCCTCCAGACTGGGCCTCAGTGGAGACTTCTTAGAGTCAGGTGTAGGAAACACTCATTCCACTGTTGAAGAGGCCGGTGCTTTGGGTGTTTCTTGATTTGATGGTTTTTGCTAATTTGTTTTTTTAAATTTTTTTTTTTTATTTTTAATAAGAATTTACAACGCGACAGTTTCAAAACACAATAGTAATAAATTCTCAATAATTGATCTAATGCATATTGTTGTCCTCATGGTACTTATACAGAGCACAGGGTGTTGACATGATACATTTTCTAATGGTTATTAGTATAATAGATTTCTTCTCTTTGATCTAAGAGAAGGTAGTTGTATACATAGTCAAATGTTCCATAGTTGCAGTGGGTTACTGGTGAAACCAGCAATGTTGGAAGCTGTTGATTAAAGCCTTTTATATCTCAGCATACTAAACTACCTTTAGGTTTTATGCATTATGTTTAAACTTTTCTGCTGGGTGGTTTAAGGGCAAGTTAAAGCAAGAACTATATAACAAAACACGTAGTTTTTGTATCTCCCAAGGTCAGTCAAATGCCCTCAGGATTGGCTTTGGAACTACGTACAGTGCTTTGTAGATCTGTGGTTGGTGTCAGCCATCTGGATGAATTACAGCCATTGTTTGACCAGTTTGTTCTCTGTGAAAGACAATGTTTTCTCTCTAGGTGACTCTCCTTAGGCACACTATATGCCTTCAACTCCTTTCCTCTGTGGTCCCTTAATTTCCTTGAACAGAAAATTTGGGAAACCACTGAATTATAGATGTTACAGCATAGGTTCTGTTCTGTCCTAAGTCCTCACTGACCTTGAAGGGCTAGGGCCAAAATATTGGCTACCCTTGTAGCCCTTCTTTTTCTCTAATTTTTGGTCTGTAAACTTATATTCTTAGACTTCCAGAAGAAAAGCTTAATGATACTATTACTCTAAAACACAGGTGCTTGAGTTTAATATCATTGTCTTTCTGACTATCAACATCTTAGACTGAACTTGGAATTGCATTTTCTATCAATCATTAATATTCTAATAAAGGTTTTTGCTAATTTGTATTCTCCAGTGTTTAACGAATATGTCTGCTGGGGTATGGCTAGCAGTCCTTAGAGTGTCTTTGTAGAGTGGGTGGTTAACTGTGGATCTGAGAAGAATGGCTTTCAGTGAGGGAGGGCAGAAGCACTACATGTCACCCTCATTTAGATCCCCTGTAGACGTGGGGTCTTGGAGCCCAGTGGAGGTCTGTTCTTCTGACCTCAGCTGACCACTGTTGATGGACCATTGTGATCTGGATCACAGGTGAGCTGCCAAGAGGGTCTCTATGGTTATAGCATAATGGACCAAAGGCACACTTAGGAGTACTAATGTGGGTGATGAGTCTGTGCCTTGTCTGGATGCTTCTTCTGTATGTGTGGTGCCTATTCATGCATGTGCTGACCTTTCCTCACTGTAAAAACAATTTTTTTTGGGGGGGCAGGCTATATCAGAGAATCTGTTATGGCTTGTATGTAGGTGTCCCCCTGTTATGTTTTATATCTAGTCGTCCCCCCCCCCAAAGCCTCATGATATCATGGGGCGGGGACTTCTAGAGTTTGAGACTTGACTCATGATCCACTGGGATTAAGTGTTTTAGTACTGATGGGATTATGGGTCTGAGTACTGCTGGGATTATGGGTGTAGCCTAAGGTGGGTAGGCTGAGACAGAAAGCTTGAATGTAATATAAAGAGAGACAGAGAGACAGACTCTCGCTGTAGCTCTGCTACCCTGTTTGGTTGGTTGCCTCTGTCACGATTTTGTTGCTGTTCCACCACCATGAGTTGAATGCTCTCTGCTCTGTTCCACTCAGCCTTGGGCCAGCTGAGTATGGACTGAAACCTCCAGTAACTGTGAGCTAAATAAACCTCTTATTCCTTCATTTTGGGTGTCAAGCATTTGTCCCAGCAGCGAGAGAAGAGTAACTAAGACACCCCCAGAGCCTCATGCAGTCGTGGGGTAGGGACTTCTATTAGAGTTTGTGATTAATTCATGATCTACTGGGATTGTGGGTCTTAGTACTGCTGGGATTATGGGTGTGAGTACTGGACCCAGCCTGGGGCATAGAACGTGGATGCCACGTAAGGAGACAGACTTGCTCTCTGCAGCCCCTGTTGCTGCTTCTCCTCCCATTGGCTCTTGCTGTTCTGTTGTCTGCCACCGCCAGGAAGTGCTGCCCTCTGCCACGTGCCCCTCTGCCTTGGAGCCAGCTTTGTATGGACTGAAACCATCAGTGACTGTGAGCTAAAGAAACATTTCCTACCTTCATTTTGGGTGTTGGGTATTTGTCCCAGCTGAGACAGAATTATATATGGATTTGTGGTCCAGACTGTATGAGGCAAGCCAGTGAGGTCTGGCCATCGCAGTGAGGCCAAGCAAACTGCAGAAGAACCATTTCCAGAGGTATCTAAGCTTTAGAACAGAGCCAGCTGCCTCCTATGGTCAGCTTGCTGCCCCATGACCAGAGGCCGGCTGAGTCTTCCATAGGTTTCAGGCCTTGTTCCATGGTCTATGTTTATTTATCTTTTTCACTTTCATGCGGACCTGTTTTTTTGTTTGTTTGTTTGTTTTTCCAGGAAATCCTTAGGAGCTTATGACTAGGTGATTGTGAAATGCGGAGAAATATTGACTTGTCCTCAGCCGACAGCTGCATTACAGGCTGTGGAAGATGGGAAGCGGCTTCTTGTGATCTCCAGTGACTGTGGCTGGAGGCCGGTGACTTCCCTGCTGTGTCTGGGGTGACCATTCTCACTTGACCTTTCTTGCCTAGGAGTGGCTTTTGCCCCCCTCCCCCCACCTGACTCTTTGGAATGCCAGCAATTTAAAGGGTGGTCTTTCTTCATCTTACTGCCTGGAAGAGTAGCTAAGCCCTAATGGCCCGATGAAAAATGAAATATAGCCCAGGTAAAAATGTATCAAAGGAAAAATAAATCATAGGGTCTGCAGTGAACATAGAGAGAGATGGCGTTACAGGAAACTTTCCAAGCTTCAATCCTTTCCTTTTGATAGGCCTTTTAAGCAGTGCTGGGCTATTCAAGATTGACATCACATGGGTATCTAGGAAGGAGTCCACGGGGGAGCTCACCAGGCAATGTCTGCTGGGTGTTTGCTGTAGGGAAGACTCAGGATGAAGAGCCGAGTGGGGAGCCAGACAGAGGAACCTGAAGACCAACTTTTGTATTAATAGAGTCTATAATCTCTTTGGGAGATACCACTAGACCAACTGAAAGGTAGTTCTCAGAAATCATAAACTACATGGGTGCCATCAGTATAGCAGGTTTGAGACAGGGAAAATCCATCGACGTCTGGGATACGCAGTAAACGCATTCTAGGTTTAGATACAGCCAGATAGCTCCTGGAGTTATTCATATAGACAGAAATAAATGTCTTGGAGGTCTTTGATTTGCTTAGCTTCTCAAATGCTAGAGGTGGTTTTTGTAGATGTTCTGTCAATGTCGCTGGGACTGTTCACCACAGGGACTGTGAATCAGAGCTCTAGGTTTGTTAACTGCCAACCTATTTTCCCTTTGAAGTCCTGAGAGGTGAGAATTCATTCATTGTCTTCTGGTGATTGTATGGTGTTGTCACACGGCAGTAAATTCTTGTCACCGTTTCTGTAATAAAACATGTGAGGTTAGTGTTCTTGTTCTTGCTAGATATGAGAAGGACAGGTTCTGTGCATTCTCAGTGGGCACAGGAAAATGACCCCAATAAAATGTGAATGCTCTGATTTTCAACACCATCCCCCAAGAGACTGTTTATTTCTCCCCAAGCTCTTGGCTGGCAGTTGGAGCTCCTTGGGAATCAGCCTATTGAGTCTGGCCTGTGGAACCTAGCAGCCAGGCACCTGGGAGGCTCAGTTTATTTAACTCAAGTGAATAGCGTACTCCACCTCTCATTTCTTAAAGCACCCTTTCATTAAAGCAGCTAATGACATGCATTTCCTCAAACGTTATTGCTGACTTTTAAAAATGGTTGAATTTGAGAATAGTAATTAAGGAAATAATCAAGAACCTGTGGGTTATATGGTGGATGTGTTTAACAAATCTTGGCATGGGTAGGAATATCCAGTATGAAGGCGGCAGTGGGGGGGGTTTATGTCACGGCTGAGTCAAAGGATTTGTCAAATCCTACAGTGGGCAGGAAGTTTTCATCTAGAAGAAGTAGATTTGGCCCAAGATGAGAATAGCCTCAAATTTATATTGATTTTTGAGTTGAAGAACAATAAGATATTGAGGAACATGAGGATAGGGGTGCATTTGAACATAGCAGCAAGAAACAAGAGCCTCTGTCCTCTCTCATGCCGCAGAGAAAGCACCCCCATGACTGAATTGAGGAAAGGGTGATGAGCTGAGCTACTATGTCATAGCAAGCCGCGTGTGTGGGCAGATAGCAGCTGTCTTCAGGAAGGCGACAGTGATACCATGCATGACCTCGTCTAAGACTCTTAAAACCTAAAGTAAATGGAGTGGCTCGGGCTCAGTTGGTCACCAGGTTAGTAAAGACCTGTCAAGTCTGCGTACCTTCAACTGCAATAGAAGAAGTCTAGAGACTAGCATAAGGTGAGGATAGTCCCACTGCAGGCTGCCCTGAGCAGATGTTTCTGGAATGCTCTCTTTCAGAGATGCAATGTGAGCTGTCACTGATGGTACAACTTTGTAGAATAATCCCCAAGTGCTTACATATATTTTTACCTCTAGAGTACTCAGCAGGGGTACATTCGTTATATCACTGAGCCTTATAGTAAATGTATGATTTACCATTACCCCATCTTAGTCACATTCCCATTCTGGGGATGTAATTCCTGACACGACATAAAGGAGGAGAGGTCAGTTTGGGCTCACGGCAGAAGTAGGATGGCAGAGGGACCTGGTGAAGGACACACTGCTTAGGCCATAGCGGCCAGGGGCAGGGAGAAAGGAAGGGGCCGAGGGCAAGAAGGCACACTTCCCCTTCCCGTCCATGACCCCAGTGACCCATCTCCAACCAGGCCCAACTCCTAACTCTAGGGCAATCACTTATACACACACACACACACACACACACACCCACACACACACACAGTTATGATTTATGCCAAGTTGTCCCCCTAAAGCCTCATGCAATCATGGGCAGGGACTTCTAGAGTTTGAGACTTGAATGATGGAATTACGTGTTTTACTACTGTTGGGATTATGGTCTGAGTACTGCTGAGACTATGGGTGTGGCCTGGGACAATAGGCTAAGGCGGAGAGCCTGACGTAATTTATAGAGAGACAGAGAGACAGACATGCTGCTGCCATGTTTGGTTATCTGCCTCTGTCACCATTCTGTTGCTGTTCCGCCACCATGAACTGGATGCCTCCACCCTGCTCCACTCAGCCTTGAGCCGGCCAAATATGGACTGAAATCTCCAGTAACTGTGAGCTAATAAACCTTTCCTTCCTTCATCTTGAGTGTCAGGTATTTGTCCCAGCAACGAGTAAAATGTAACTAAGACACACACACACACACACACACACACACACACACACACGAAAAAGAAGTAGGGGGCATTTTGATCTAAGCCATACAGTTGATGAGAAAACAGGGGCTCTGAGAAGGTGAATGGCTCGCCAGGAGGTAGAAGTTTCAGACCTGAGGCACGAGCCCTCGGGCTCCAGGAGATGTTATTTCACTCTGGCGCTGCTGCTTCTCAGAATTGAAACAAGTAGAAGCAGGAGGCCAAGGCTAAGGATTCTGGAAGCCACATACTGGAGGGAAACTTTTGAAAACACTGAGATGCCTGGGTTGAAAAAGAGGTGTTTGTTAGGGGCCCCTGATGGCTGTTGTCAAATATTTCAAACCCTTCATATGGAGAAGGCAGGAAGGAGTCTTCTTTGTAGCTCCAGTGGGTGGAATTAGGACTAACCAATTGGAATCATGCATGAAGTCGGACAGGGGGGACCCAAGCCTGCTTGGAAGACAGAGACAGCCTGAGAATGGAAGCTGCAGGCCAGGGTGCACACGACTCCCGGAGAGCAGCCAGAGGCCCAGGAAGGCGAGAGAGGGCCACTCTCAGGCACATCCGTAGCTGGAGTTCACATAGTCAGCATACATACCACCCCTGCTTGACTCTGATTTCTCTCTCTGCAGATTCTGTATACTGTGAGGTCCTGGGCAGGGGTGGGGCTGTTGGCCAGCTTCTAAGTTTCCAATCGAGAGCCCTCTACAGGCCTCGTGCACTCCGCAGTGGTACAGCGCACAGCTCAGTCAGGCCTGCAGTGCTTGCCCTCCCAGCCACAGAGAGCAGCCAAGGCTTAGAGCTGCCAGTGGCTAATTGCAGCACTCTCGTATCCCTCACTCATGCACCCTTCCTGTGACGAGAGAGGCCAATGGCTACCTTTTCGTGGTTTGCTGTTTTGTAGCTGTGGCTGTCCCTAGATGGGGATTTAGAGTGGCAAAACATGTGCTGTGGCTATGAGCACATCTTTTCCAATGTATTTCTTGGCCTCACCACTATTGGTGACTTCAAGCTCCTCTATCTATCATTGTTCTAACTTCTGCTAGGAACCTGTAGATTTTATTGGTTCCAACTGTCTCTTAGGAAGGATTGTTGTTGTATAATGGAGCACAAGCTTCCGGGGAAGGGCCCTGGTGGAACATAATTAAAAAAAAAGAAAGAAAACTAAAGTTTTGAAAGCAGATAGAAAGAGGTGCTTTTTCACGGTGAGTTATGATCATGGGTCTGTCAAGCCATGCTGCGTACCCCATTTGGCATGCTTCACCCTATGCAGAACGAGTCTCACAGCTGGGTGTCCGGCTCAGTAATCTGTTAGTTTTGCCTGACTAAAGTCACACCATTGATTGATACCAAATCTTGCTCAATTAAAGGTTCATTTTTCTTTAGGCTGCTGGCAAATGCAACACTGATTATGGGTTATTTGCATCCAACACCTCCTCCCCCGACTCTGAATGCACCGGAAGCATTTGCCTGCATACCCACTACAGCAGCAGCAACCAGGGCTTGGGGCCATATTTCTATCCTGGGCCCAAGGAAGCCTCTCACTTCAGGTTTTGGACTTGCTCAGCTGGACCTCCCTGGAAGGATTAAATCTCCATCTTGCTCCAACTAATTCTGAGACTCCTACCTCCAAATGAAGCTAAACGATGATATTTGCAATAATATTTGGGTTCATTTACTTGCCCATTCAATTATTCATTGGTCTGTGGGCGCATCCATTCAGTGAGTACCTTTGAGTACTGACTGGGATGGGATACAGGAATAAGAACGGAGTTACGGAGAACGGGGTGAGACAGACTCCTAAGCCCAGGAGTCCCAACAGGATGTGGAAACGCCTGCCTTCCCAACACACCTTTCTCCAAGGCCTACCGAGGACAGAGATGTCGGCAGCACTAGATTGGGAAGGGGCTCTCGGTTCCCAGTTTCTGACTTCTGCTTCACCATGATGTCACTCTGACACACACGGTCCCCACCCCCTCAGGGACTTGTGTGAAGGTCTCTGCTGACACTTTGTAGGGTGACAGGCAGCTGCCCTCCCCTGGGGGAAGAGCCCCCTTCTTCCTGTGCAGTGCGGTTGGCTCTCAGGCCACCCTCCGGGTTTCTGCAGTGCTCCTGACGCCTGAGTGGCCGCCTGGGTCTCTACCATCATTCACTCCGATGATTTCCCAGGGCTGCCACACCAAATTACCGTGAATACTGTGGCTTAAAATAACATAAACTTATTACCTTCGGTTCTGGTGCTCAAAAGTCTCACCGGGGTTAAAATTCAGGTCTTAGCAGGGCTGCGTTTCCCCTGGAAGCTCTAAGTCTGCCTTTTCTGGTGTCTACAGGCAGCCTTGCTCAGACCCCACCTCCTCCCCGTCAGCTCCTTCTGTCTTCCCTGATACTGGCCCTTGCTGTCCTGCCAGCTTCCGGTTGTGGCCTTCCTGCCTCCCTGTGACTACTCTCCCCTCTCTCTGACACTCCAGGTCACCTCAGGGTCCTTAACTTACATTAAAAAAGTCCCCTTGCTGGGAAAGTCCCCTTCCCAGGTCCTGGGCCCTGGGCCTCTTGGCACAGTCCTGACACCAGGGCAGGGGAAAGCCATCCTCTCAGCTCAGCTCCAACCAGCCCGGCGTGTGTCAGAATGCCAGTAACGAGAGTGAGCGCTTAAGGAGTGCTTACCACAAAAATCCCAGGCCACAGAAGAGCCTCAGATACACTTTCTCACTTAATTCCTCTCTGAGATCTGAGGTAGGAGAGGATACGGAAGCATGCGGAGGTTAAACAGCTTGCCCAGTCTAATCAACCCGGGAAGCTTCAGAAGCCTCTGATGAATGCCTCTTCCCTGGAAAAGAAGGTCAGCTGGGAAAATTGGGGGGGGGCAGACCGAGAAGGAGCTGCTCCCCAAAGTTGCCGGCAACGCTTGAAGTATCGCATGGCAAACACAGAACAGAGAACTTTTTGAATGCCTTTGTAGTCAGTGTGAATTAAACACTATCACGCGAGGAGGCTATTAATCAGACAGTTCTCGTCATGTTGCTGAAGTAAGCATGACTTCGCCACAAGTCGCGGCGCAACTGTCAGGCTTGTTAGTGGCCGCCCTCCCACCGCCAGCCCTTCCGCTGTGGGGTCTGCTGACGATTCTGCTGCAGAAGCCCCTCAAGTCCTTTTGCAACCAGTCTCTCATCTCCTGGTGTACTTTCAGCAGCAACGTGCCCGCGGGTCTTCACGAGTCCAATTTTCTTTTTTGGGCGAGAGCTAGCAAATCCTTCCGAGGATGCTGCTCCTGTAATCCATCCGACTGCTGTGCGCGAGATTGGCCCGGAGATGAGCGTTGAGGAGAATGAAAAGGTCTCACAAGCACTCGCCTCTAAGAACACAAATCCATGGGGAGGCCAGGAAATGAGAACAAAACGCCCAGTTTGGATAAGCAGCCGAGGAGGCATAGCTTGCTCGGGTTTTGTTGTTATACAATATCCGTAATCCTCATCTCCTGGGTTTGCTATCTCCAGAGAGCCTGGGTCAGCTTTGGATCAGAGTCTTCCAGTTCTGTGGACTGCATTCAAGGTTGCTGTGGACACAGTAAATATTTGTCCCTTCAGATGGCATTTGGTTGTTTATATGTCTTGCTTAAAAAAATGTGAAGGATCTCTCTCTTTCTCTCCCTCCCCCCCTCACTTTTTGGGGTGAACTACAAGGAAATATATACACATCAGTGCTGTGCCCTTTTCCCTAACGACTGGGAACTTTCAGATGAAGACGAACATCCCCGCATTCTCATACCCTGACTGGGTTTTGTCAAAAGCAAGTGAAGCACTCCGGCCATGGCAATATATTTGCCATCAGTAGCGCAGCCTGTTCGAGGCTGGAAGCAATTTCTGTTCTGACATGTCTCTGTTATTAAAAAGTTAAAGAAAGGAGGATGGGGAATAATACCAAGATTAGATTTTTCCAAGATGAAATTACAAAGTTAATGGCACTGAGCCATCTGTTTGGAGAGGTAAGAAAATCTACAATGGCTTTGGAAGATAAGAACAAACCTTAAAGAAGGACCAGCTGAGAGGAGGAAAAGGGAGAGAGAGCGCTTCTGCTTGATGGGTACTGCGTCAAGATTGTGGGGGCAGAGGCTAATTATCAATTAGCAGGGTGAAGCACTGTGGTGATCTGTGGTAGTTTCAAGCTCAAAGTATATAGAAGATAACTTCATACTTCCGTAATCAGATTCCTAAATTACGAGTGACTCAGTGGTTTTTGGCTGCTTCCCTTGGCTGACCAGGGGGCATGGTCGGTGGCAGCAGGGACGTTGCCTGTTGCCCTGGGAACACAGTGACTCTGGAAACAGTCACACTAGGAGCCTTCTCAGTAAATGAGGTCCCATGAGGATTGGAAAATATAAGTTACTCCCAGAAGGAGTGACCTCCCCAGCAAAGATTACAGATGATCTTGGGGCCTTTGGAACTCGGGGACTGACAACTGCCCAGGCTTCCAGTTATAAATCACGTTGCAAGCAACACAGGACATGATGTGGTCCTTCCCGCGACCACAGGGCGAGGGTTAGTCACGGTCCCTCTTGTCTGTCCCACACCCGTATTTTTTAGGGGAGGGTCTGCAGGGTGTTCAGGGTCTCACTACTAGATCCGCCTTGTAGTGAGCCACCTGCTTCCAGCCTCCCAAGAGCTGGGATTACAGGTGCACACCACGATGTCCAGGCTCAGTTGCCATCTCAGCATGCCCTGAGGTTGGGGCCGGTATAGCAGGTCTGGGAATCCAATCCCCAGCTCCTATGCCTGGTTGCAGGTGCTTTAATCCACTGAGCTGTTTTGCCAGCCCTTCTTCTTTGAAAATAGATTCAGGAAGCCCTAGAACTGCTCATGGGCACACAGAAAAATCAGCTTCTGAGCAGGTTGGGGTGCAGACTGAAGTGACTACTGAGGCGCCTCCTTTGCTTTGGATTCCTGTTCATTTCTCCGCCTGGGCCCTGGTCAGGACTGCTGTCCAGGGGGCAGAAGGAAAGCCACAGCCTCGGCCCTGAGGCTTTGTTCAGACCTAGGACTGAATGTGTAAGGAAGGTTCTGGAACTTCCTGCTGCTTGTTGACAAGGATCCTCACCTGTGCTCAGAGCTGTGCCTTTCTCATTAATGCCGGCCCTACCCTCCCTTGTGAGACACACCTGGTGCGAGCATGGAAGCAGCCAGCAGGTAAGGATGGTTCCCGCTCATTCACCAGGTGCAGTGGACGTCCTATTCCGTGCCAGGTGAGGGGAGCCCAATGACAGACACATGAACCTGTGGGCTGGTCTTGTCCATAATTTGAAATGCACAATTATGTAAATGAATAATAATTACTGATAACAATTTGCTATTAAACAAATACTGCTATCAGCAGCAAATGTGAGGACACACAGGGAAACTTTGAAGGCAACAGAACGCTGTGTTAGAGAAGCCTCTGTCTGACGGGGGCTGAGGATCAGGAGGAGAGCGGCAGGATGCACTCCCTGCCTCGTGCCCCTCCTCCTTCTTGGGCTCCTCTGACGCGAGTGAAGCGGCGCTGTGCTCTGTTCCACCTGACTGGAATGTTTGCCCGGTTGAAGAGCAGCAGGCGCTCAGAGGGCAGAAGGCAGAAGGCAGGGTGGGATTGTGCGTAGCCCGCCCCTTCTTGCCGGGCTGCAGTTCAGCAGAGTTCCGCTGCTATAGCAGAAGCAGGGAGCTGTTCAGGGTTCGCTCTGTATAGCCACAGACCTCTCCCCTTGCCTCTCCAGGCCCAGGGGCAGCAATATCTCCAACCTACAGCATCTCCCCAGCGCCTGTTGGGTTCCTTTAACCCCTAGGCTTGAAGGCTCTTTTGTAAGTTCCCTTAGTCAGTCTTGGAGTGCACCCTCTCCTTGCTGGAATCCTGACCAATACTAAAGTCTTCCCTGAAGGAGCCACTTTTTTTTTTTTTTTTTGCCTTCCTAGAGGTTGAACCCAGTGCCTTCACATTGACTGACATTCCTAGCCCTTTCTTATCTTTAACTTTGAGGCGGGACCTCGCTAAATCAATACGTTGCCTAAGCTGAGCTTGCATTTATAAGCCTGTCTTGGCCTTCTCTGTGCTGGGACTACAGGTGTGTGTCACCAGGCTCAGTTAAGAAATGACTTTGGATTGGAAATTAATATAGAAGAGTGGGATATGGTGAGGAGAGTGTGCTGAGTAGAGAGGAGCATCGTTGGCTGGAGCAGACAGGGTGCGTGTGAGAAACTAGAGCTTGGCTGAGTTAAGAGAGGAAGATGAAACTGGGGAGATGGTTCCTGCTGGGCGTGATGGCGAGGGGAAGGACGGAGATCCGGATTCTCTGAGCAATACTGATGGTAAGAGGTAATTGCAGGGCTGGGCTGCACGCACTTTCATTCTTTGGGCAAAAGGATCTGTGGGGAAGCCTGGTGAACAGGTTGCGGCCGTTGGCCAGGTGAAGGGTGGCGGCAGTTCGGAGACTGGTGGCTGGAAGGCAGCAGCCAGCCTTCAGAGTTCTTTAGCAAGTAGCCTCAGTGCAACGTGGATCGGTCAGATGGAGTAGGAAAGGACAAGGTGCTGTGGCTCCAGATTAGCCCTGCCCAGTGCGGTCGGCGAGATAAGCGCCCCACTCCTGCACTTGGGGTGCCCTGCTCAGGACGAGTGTGGGGCTGGGCTGTGAAGTCGGTCTCCATCAGACAGTCGAGGGTGTTTCCAAAGGGTGAAACATTGCTGAGCGGGAAAAGAGGGCTGGAAGATGTCCACTGGATTTCACCCTGTCGCTGTCTTAGTTAATTTTACTCGTTGCTGGAACAAATACCTGACACTCAAAATGAAGGAAGGAAAGGTTTATTTAGTTCATGGTTTGTGGAAGTTTCAATCCATATTTCACTGGCCCAAGGCTGAGTGGAGCAGGGCAGAGAGCATCCAGTTCATGGCAGTGGAACAGCAACAAAATGGTGACAGAGGCAGCCAACTAAACAGGGCAGCAGAGAGCAACAGCGCTAGTCTGTCTCTCTGTCTCTCTTTGAATTACATTCAGGCTCTCTGGCCTCAGCCTATCCGCCTTACGCTACACGCATAATCCCAGAAGTACTCAGACCATAATCCCATCAGTATTAAAACACATAATCCCAGTGACTCATGAGTCAAGTCTCAATCTATAGAAGTCCCCACCCCATGACTGCAAATGAGGCTTTGGGGGAACAACTAGACATAAACCATAACAGTTGGGGACACTGACCCCTCTGTGTGGACTGTTTTGGATGATCCAAGAGTCAGACTGAGTGGGCTGGGGGCGGGGTAGGAGGGGAGCCACCCATAGAGCCAGTGGTTTTGGACAGCTCTCCTGAGCAGTTTGGCTTTGAGCCTCTGCCCTAAAATAGGCTGCTAGGTTCAGGGGAGGGATGGAGCGAGGGTGCTTTTGTGTGTAATAAGTGAGCACTTAGCAGGAAGGTGTGTGTGTGTGTCTGTGTGTGTGTGTGTGTGTGTGTGTGCAGGCACCAGTGTGTGAGCTTGCATGCCATCTACCATTTTGGGAAAAGCCTAGACCAGCGGTGGTGAGCCTGCCAGCTGGCTGGCTGTCATCATCAAAAGCTCTAAAAGCTCCACCATCGCTGGCCTAGATGATTTGAAATGATCTTGTATTAAGCGGAAAGGTCAGAACAATAAGAGCAGAAGCAGCCAGTGCCCAGCATTAAGGGTGGGACATCAGCTTCCACACGAGAGAGAGGAGGAAGCCGCAGCCTTTTGCGTGATTTCCAGCGTGGTGTTCCTGCTCCCCACCTGGTCTTTAGGAAGAGCAGATGAAAGCGCAAGGATGCGCTTCAAATGTTACTGTGACATTTATAGCTGCAGATGAAAATAGAAAGTCTGTGAATGTGGCTTTCTAGATGAACTGAAGGGGGATCAGTCGCTCAGGGGTCTCGTACCTTGCAGAAAAGCAGACCTGTGAAGACTTTCTTTGCTAAGATATGAACACATGGGTGAGTGATGGAAACGCTTCAGGATCACAAGTTGAAGCATTAGGGATTGCGTTAGGACGGCAGGCTGAGCGTCGGGGAGATAGTTCAGTGGTCTGAGTGCCCACCAGGCAAACTCAAGGACAAGCCTCATGATGCTGTAAAGGTTGTGCTTTCCTCTCTAGGGGCAGCAGCCCTGCAGGGACACCCCCTTCCGTGCTCATGCTGCGTACGGTGTTAGGAAGACACCCAGCTGTGGTTAATGCCTCTGTCTCTTGTCTGTCTCTACCAACTCCGAAGCTAGAATTTTGATCTGTATTTCTCCTGTGTCTAGTGGGTTCTGCTCCTGAAGGGAAGATGGGGTGACTCACTGCCTTTCCAAGCCAACCCAGGCTGCAGTTCAGGGCTTGGTAGCACCAGGCACAAGGTCTGAGGTTTCTTACACCAGACAGCCCACAAGGCAGGCATTCCTAATCTCCATTTACTTAAATCTCTTAATCCTCACGCCGATGTGTATTACGACTTTTAATTCAGAGACGAAGAGACTGAGGCTTGGAGAAATCAAATGAAGTAGCTCTGCTAATAAGTGACAGTGCTGACTTTGAGTCTAGTGTCCTGTGAATGACAAACAAATCGCAGACCCCTTCTCTGTGTGACCCACAGCATGAGGCCGCTTCTGAGCTGGAAGGGTGTCCTTCTCTCTGTCTTCCAAGCTTTTCATGCATGCTGTCAAACCCAGGTGACCCTTGAGCACAGGGCCCGGGCTGCAACCACACGGGTCACTGTTCTGCTCATGTGGACGCATGGTGAGGCCCTGCTTTCTCTGCCCACTCCAATCCCTGGCTGCAGTCAATGCCTCTGGCTCTCAAGTAAGCACCATCCTGGAGCCCCTCATGCAATGTGTATCTAGGTAAGATGGCAGGAGACCACAGGGGCTACTTTGGCTGAGCTGGCTTGCAGGACATTGTGCACATTAGTGACAGATACATTTCCCCAGTCACAGAAGCTTGGCACAGCTTTTACTCCTTCGGCTTTATGCCTCTTTTCTGCTGCAATCTCCCCTCTAATTTTCCAGTTGGAATTTACTATATTGTATGGCCCTGCTTAAGGTAACCTACCTGTGTAATAAAGAAGTCCTCTTACCATGTAAGTTATTATGCATTCCTATTTCTACATCACGCCTTCCACCCTCCAGATCACGCCTTCCACCCTCCAGATCACGCCTTCCACCCTCCAGATCACGCCTTCCACCCTCCAGATCAC
>PVJA010010724.1:9373-24202 GCA_004027025.1 Myocastor coypus
TTTTTTTTTTTTTTTTTTTTTTTTTTTTTTTTTTTTTTTTTTTTTTTTTTTTTTTTTTTTTTTTTTTTTTTTTTTTTTTTTTTTTTTTTTTTTTTTTTTTTTTTTTTTTTTTTTTTTTTTTTTTTTTTTTTTTTTTTTTTTTGGTGGGACTGGGGTTCAAACTCACGACCTTGCACTTGCCAGGCAGGCACTTGTGCCATGGAGCTATCTCCCCAGTCCCTATTCACTCATTTTTATGGCCGGCTCAGCCTGCCCTGAGGGCAGTGCTGGCGCAGCATGTAGTGCCCGGGGTCGAACCACGGTCCCTGAAGCCACCCAAGCTTTTCCAAGCAGGCGCTTTAGACCACTGAACTATTCTGTCGGCCCTGTGGCAGATTTTTTAAAAGCAGGGCACGTTACCTTAGATAACCAGAAGGCGAGGATATGAGGAAGGCATAGTTCCTAGCGAATGATTACAGAAACGTGCATCTTTTTGTGCAATGTCTTTTTTTTTTTTTTTTTTTTTTTAATTTTCAAAATTTATTTAGTTGATGCAGGGTCTCACTACACAGCTTTAACTCAATTAATGGTCCTCCTGTTTTTAGCCTCCCTAGTGGTGGGATTAGTGTCATGCGCCACTATGCCCAGACTCTGTGGCTGACTCAGTGTGCCCAGGGACAGGGCTAGCACGACCCCTGGTGTCATGGATGTTACCATGGTCCCTGTGCTTGCCTAAGCAGGTGCTTCTGTCTCCTGAGCTATCTCGCTGGCCCACACATGTCCCCGTCCCCGTCCCCGTCCCCCCCTCCCCCCGCCTTAATTTTTTTTTTTTCTTTTTCACCTGTGTTCTTTGGTCATTGAGAAGTCAAAGGGAACATTTCCCAAAGGCAGATTTATACAGATGTTTAAGATGTTGTGGTTATAATGACAATGGTTGGTGAGTATTGGAAGCAGTCACATTGTGACTTTGTGACCTACTTGAGTTACAAAGTGAGCTCAGAGCCAGCCTGAACTACAGAGTTAGACCCTATCTAAAAATACCCCCCCCCAAAAAAAAAAAAAAAAAAAGGTATTGCTGTCTGCCAAAATGAAGCACAAAATCTCAGGGGCTTCCTTCCTATATTGCTTTATTTCGTGTGGCTTGGAGAGCTTGGAGTGGCTAGGGGTTGTGTTCTCTTCTTTTTGTAAATGCATTATAACCGTACTACAGGATTGCACCCATGACTGATTGCTATTCTTCATGAGAAATTGTCTTACTACTTCAAAGACTAGCAAACATGTGACCAAATAAAAGAAAACTGTGTTCCTTTTCCATTTCCAGGCGTTATTGTAGTCTCTTGTATATTCAGCTGACCAGTAAGCGATAATGGACAGGGTGCTTGGGGTTTGTCTCCTTTCATTACTGTGCTGTCAAATCCCAACTCAGTGCATTTGTGGAAGGGAGAGTCACATTACCTGAACTGGGAATGACGAGTTTTCATTTTTTTGAATTTTCAAATATCGAGATACAATGTGGACATGTGTTGATTGGAAGATTGTGACTTGTGAGTGCCTGAGGAGGTGTAGCTAGGGAGAGGGTAATAAGAAAGCACTGTGGATGGAGGGGCAGGGCTTGCACAGACCTGGCAAGACCAACCAGAGGATGACAACCTTAGGCAAGGGTTTGATGAGAGGCGTTTTGGCATGAGGGTTTACCGAAGAAACTGGTAGGAGTGTGAGTTCTGGTCCTCATCTGCCTACATGGACTTGGAGGGGGTTCCAGTCTTGCAGGGAAGTACACAGGCCTGCAGTGGTGTTTAGAGCCTGGGTAGGAGGGCTGGCTCCTGCAGTTGCCACTTGGGAGCAGTTTAGCCAGGCCTTGCTACTGTGGGAAGTGTTTATAGGACAAGCAGTGGTTTAGGTCATGAAAATTGTCGTGATCTCAGCCAGCTCACTGGCAGTGTGCTGGGTGTTGCCTAAAGTTGGGCACCGGCCGGGCAAGTGTGAGCAGATACCTGCGACTGAAGTAGGTGGGTGAGTTTGAGCTTCCGTGAATTTTTAACCAATTCCAGAAATGCTTTTTGAGCTCTTACTCTGCTAGGCTTTTACTAAAGAGCTGGAGCAAAGTAATGACCTAGATATACAATCTGATGGCCCTGTGCAGACATTGTTTAAAAGACAGTGAGTGTAGAAGGGAAAATAATAATAGGAAGTTCCTGTAAGCTTTGGCGTCTGGGTTTTGAGTGTGGTGTCATGGGGGCTGCTTTCCGGGCTGTGCCACTTCTTAACCTGGAGACACAGTGCAGGGGTGGGGGAAGAAGGGAAGAAAGCTTCCTTCTAAGGGATCACTGCCAGCCAGGGCAGGCATCCATGTGGGTGGGCATGGGCACACCTGTGTCCTCTGTACCTGGCAACGACTTGGGTGAGCCGAGGCTGTGTGACTCATCCGCACTCTGCAGCTGCAAGAGGAGTTTAGCGTTGAAGATTTTGAATCATTATTTTGCTAGCAGAGTCAGCTTATTACCTACCAGAGAGAGGGAGGTGACAAGTCTTGACCAGCACTACAAGATTGCAAAAGAACATGGGCTCATGTCTGTTTTTAAAGTTTGATTTTTTATTTTCTGGGCTTTGAAACCCCATGGTGTGTGCCACAGATTGTGTGTCCCTGAGTTTAAAGAACTGCAGAAGCGGCAGGAAGCTGCTAGGGTCCGTAAGTGGACCTCAAGCGCAGCTTCCTTGGCAGTTTTCTTTGTGTGGTTGATGTTTTAATTAGACTTGAGTTGTAGGAGTATAATTCTCTCATCTGGAGCCCAAAGTCAGGATGAAGCCACCAGGCTGCGGAATATAACATAAATTGTCCTGGGGGTTGTATATTGAAAGCTGTTTTGGAGCTTTATAATTTATACACTGTGTGTTTGTAGGAAATAATAGTTTATAATCTTACGTCATTGTTTGTTGTGGAGATGCAAATGATGAGTGGGAACCTGGTGGTGGTGAAGAGAATTCTGCCTGACAGCCTTTATGAATAGACGGGCTGCCAGAAAGGTGGATTTCAGCCTGATAAGCATAAACTCCTTGCAGTTAACACTATCACTCAGTCCCTGCTAATATGCTAGGGGACCTTTCATGCAAACTCAAGGGAGTTGCTGTAAAAGTGAATTCAGCTACATCATCCTGCTTTATATGTGTTGTGTAGCCAAATTGTCTGTGTTTCACTTAAGTCCGGTGCTTATTTCTTTTGCAGTACTGGGGGCTGAACCCAGAACTTTGATGCAGAGCTATATCCTCACAGTCCTTTTCTGTTTATTTTGAGACAAAATCTCGCTGTGTTGCCCAGGCCGGGGTAGAATTTAAGACCCTGCTGCGCCAACCTAGGATTACAGCTGTGTAACATCACTGTGCTTGGCTTCTGGTTTTGAATCATGCAGTTGAAGAGCCAATAACTCTTCCCCCAGTGGAAGTTCAGACATTATTCGTGTTCTTGCTAGGTTGTTGCAGTTTGTTGCATCAAGCTAATTTCTGGTTTCAGGCTTCAGGGGGTGAACCCTGAACCCCATCCTATATGTGTAGGGATGGTTTGGTGTTTGCAGCAGAGCCAGCCATCCAGAAGACAGCATGTGCCTTTGCAGGAGAGCTCAGCTTTGCAGCCTGCAGGTGTGATGGATGCCTAACCTGGCGGAGGTGGATATCTTAGCTCTTCGCTTCCTTCCTCAGGTTGTTCTTCTGCTTACTGGAGATGCTGGAGAACTGCACTCATTCTAGGAAATCCTTGAAGCTTAACCAGAGTGCAGTTTAAGTTATTTAAGGCTTAGGATTCTCTATGTGGTTGGATTTCTTAGATGTAGTTTGTGTTTATGCAGACTGTAGGAATTTAAGAGCTGGAAAAGACCTGTGATGATCTACTTTCTTATGGAGGCCCATGGAGTTTTCACAGCATTTTAGTGACAAGAGTCAAAACCAATTCCTTTCTATACAGAGCTCAGTCCCTCAGCTTCAGACTGCTCATGAGTGGGAATTCTCAGAGGCGGCCTTCTCTGCTTGTGTGGAAAGAACTTAGATAAGCGAAATCCTGCTTTTACCCACAATCTCTCTCTCTCTCTCTCTCAGTACCTGAAACACTCAAATATTTATATCTCTAAGTTGAACTCTTAAATTGCTTACATTTTGCAGTAGGTGTGGGCATGTGGGCCCCTTATTGGACTAGAAGTGTGCAGAGCTTATGGATCTGAATCTCTGTATATACATTCTCAGCCAGGACAGTCAGTGTCCAGACCCTTGCATTAAAGTCTTGTTGCTGGTTCCTTGAAATGCCCATCCTGTCCCCAGGAACCTCAGCATAGTGACCAGTATCTGTCACTTCCATCTTCTGGGATTCTCGCTGTTTGTCTTTCCTATTCTCTATGCTGGATGCTGCCCACCGTTGGGTTTTCGATTTTCTGTTTACTGCTGGCTGTGGGTTCTTTGATTTCCCATTTCTGTAGTCTCCAGCTTTCACTGTGTTGGCTCCCTTCCCTTCAGGGAGCACGAGATCTGAATCTGCAAGGCATGAGGGGCCTCACCTTGAGGGGAGGCCTTCATGTGTGGGTGCCCGCTTGCTTGCTCTCCCTCTTCCTGTCCCTTCCTCGCTTCTCAATACCAGGCATTGAGGCACTGCACAGTGGGCCACATGTCTACAGGCATGCACTGTACCACTGAGCTACGCTATGTTCTCTAGCCCCATATTATTTTGAGATTGTCACCTCACTTGCCCTCTCTGCTGAGCTCTTGTCTTTTCAGTAATCTCTCTCCTCTTCTGGGATTGTGAATAACTTCCAAGGCAGTGCTTTACTTTGCAGCACCCTTTCACCTGCCATCAGAATTTCCAAAAATGCTGCTGCACATTTTTGTAATGCACTGTACAGCCTGGCATTATTCACCTTAATGTCCAGCAACATGGTTCATCACACCTCTGGTTGTGCATGTGTGACTCCCCTTTTATTTATTTATTTATTTATTTATTTATTTATTTATTTATTTAGTTTTTTCCTTCTGACTGACTGTCCGCCTGCCTGTCTGCCTACCTCCCTGCCGCTGTGCAGGGCCCCCCATGCCCTACTTGCAGGTGCTTATGCTGCTGAGCTACATCTCTGGCAAATGTACGCTGTTGTGCTGTTTTTCTAGGGCAAGGATAGATAGTGGGAATTGAACTCAGGACCTTGCAGCAAACACTGCCACTGAGCAATGTCCCAGGATGCTTTCTTTTCTGAGCTTGGCCAGGAACACAAAACTTGAGTATTGATAGTTAATGTATTTGGATGTAGGTATGTAAGGAATTGAAATAATAGATTCTGGTCTGTCCAGGAGCAGCAGTATTTTCTTTTTATGTTCTGATGGCATTTAGATTTCCAGGATTAGGTTTTAGGCACACATTTAGAAAATGTGTTTCTGAATATTTGCTTGCTTTTTTTTTTTAGGTAATTCTTCCTCTTTTTTGTTTGTTTTTTTTTGTTTTCCCAGGATGACAGTGATGGGATTCCGTGGTCAGAAGAAAGGGTGGTACGTAAAGTCCTTTATTTATCTCTGAAGGAATTCAAGAATGCCCAGAAGCGGCAGCATGGGGACAGCATTGCTGGGAGCCTGAAAACAGTGAATGGTGAGTGAGTTGACTCTTGCTGGCCTTGGGTATCTGCTCCCTGAACAGTCTTGTTTCTGATCTTGATGTGTTCTGGCCGCATGTGCTTCTTAGGCTAGGGACCTGCAGACACTTGATGTTCTGTGGATCTATATAGTGGTCGGCCTTTTGGGCTTGTACATTTTTTTTTTTTTTTTTTCAAAGTTTGTTTATTTCCTGAGAAGATAATGGACCAGGTGCCTATTGTGTTTCTTAGGTCATGGGTTGGATGCCTGTCTCTCTACCTGAGTGTGCACATGGGAGGAATCTTTGGGTGATCTTGCTGGAATGTGGACCCCAGTTCTTCACAGCTTAGGACTGCTGCCCAACTTTCTTGCTGGTCAGGCTGGGCCGGTCTTTGTCAGGGTAAGAGGTGTGCAGTGGCTTAAATCCCTGTGCCTCTGGAGAGATTCCCTTATGCACTCTTACAGTGAGTGAGTTTCTGGAAGGAAGCTTTGTGTGACTTTATGCAGGTCTCTCCCTCCTCCCCGTCTTGTGTGTGTGTGTGTGTGTGGGGTGGTGGAAACAATATGTTGCTATAGCTGGTTTTGAACTCTTAGTGATCCTCCTCTCTCAGCCTCCCGAGACCTGGGGTTACAGGCGTGCACCACCATGCGCAGTCAACTCTCTCTCTCACTCTCTCTCTCTCTCTTTTTTTTTAAATCAGAGTTCATGGGATTGAGGTAGATCCATCTGAAAACCACTTGAAGACAGTTGGTTGTAGTCTGTTGCAGGCAAGGCAGCTGTATGCATTGTCTTGTGCACGTATTAATTTCTTGAAACTATATCTGAAAGTGAACACATTGTGTTGAGGGAAGAAGGTGAGGCCTCTTTTCATCCCAGCGTCTTGGCTCTGATCTTGGTGTCACCACTTCTGGGGTACTTGATAGTGTTCTCAAGGTATAAAATGTCAGGGTTGCTTTGATCTCCAGTGTCTTCCCCCACTGGTATGTATGTATGTATGTATGTATGTATGTATGTATCTGTTTTTGTGGTATCAGGGATTGAACTCAGGATCTTGGACTTGTGAGGCAGGTACTTCTTCTACTGAGCTATCTTCCCGGCCCTCCCCCACTGGTTTATGGGTGGGATGAGTCTCTTTGGGAGACTCATCCTTTGCGCTGTTGGCGTTTCTGCATCTGGGCAGCTTTCTGAGGGTGCTTCAGTGACTGTACCCCAGAGAGAGACTGGGTTGTCTTGGTTAAGACAAGCACAGCGTTCTTCCACATTTGTGCAACTTGTGAGAAGACCCAGCCTTCATCCTCCTGAGTTTTCTTGCTTCTGTATGATATGATAGTGGGTTTGTCGTGTGTTATATGCCTGTCTCCTCTGCTGCTGTCCCACACGCCTCTGAGCCAACAGCATTGGAACAGCCTTTTTACAAAGACCAAACAACTTCTGGAATCTGTTGCCATGCCATCCATTTACATGCCTCAGATCTTGTTTTACTCCTGGGACTTTTGATGGATATAGTGGCCGCATCCATTTCCTGCCTAGAGTGAATGCAGCAAGTTCTCCATAGAGAGAACATTGAGTGTAATAGTTGTGGTTGCTTCACTTCACTCCATGTTGTGTGGTTCAGTGTTTGGGCCTCTGGTGCTGGGGCAGTGGGAACATCCCCGAGTCTTGGAAGAGCCAATGTGCTCTGCTCTCCCGGAGTGGCAGTGCTGCCTTGTGTATTTGCTGAAATCTTTGCCACTGAAAAAATCTTCTCTTCCTTCTTAACAGGGAAACTCCCCAAGTCCTCTCCCCCCCCCCCCTCAACAAAATGTTAAGCCAGTTATTTAGGGACTTGTAATGATAAAATGTGGATAAACGAGTGGGTTTGCCAGAGGGAGTGTGGTGTGGGTTTGAGAATATCATGCAGAAAATAGTTGTAAGAGATATCTCTTTGGGATCGTTGACTTAAAAAATAATTCTTGGCCGGGCGTGGTGGCGCATGCCTGAAATCCCAGCACTCGGGAGGCTGAGGCAGGAGGATCAGTGTGAGTTCGAGACCAGCCTGGGGTACAAAAAATGAGCTCAAGGCCAGCCTGAACTGCATAGTGAGACCCTGTCTCAAAAAGACCCCCCCCCCCGCCAAAAAAAAAAAAATCTTGCAGCACTATTATAACAAGAAATTTTGGTGAGGGTAGTTGATTTGCTTTTGTACTGATGAAGACTGATTTGTCCTTTAAACAGGTAACTGAGACTAAGCTTCACTTTTGGTTGTAAAATTGGTGCCAATATTCTATTTTTCTAGTTCAGTTTGGTTTCTACAGGTATCTTTTCAAGTTTATCTGTTTTAACACACAGCAAACTGTGAATAAAACTATCATCTCTTTCGCCATTTACATCTTGAAGGCAGCTTCATACTGAATAGTGACTGGGGAATGGACGACGTGGCAGCCCAGCTGCAGCTGCTCCTGAGGGTGTGCTCCCGACTCTCCTCACTGCTCTGAGGGGGCGTGAGCCATAAGAATCCTGAAAATAGTGGGGCACATTCCAGGTTCTTTTGGGGAGGCAACTCTGGGCATAGGATGAATGGCGGTTGTGAACCATGGTCTCTGTGGCCATGGGTATTCTTTATTAGGCTGGCACTGTCCTGCCCCGCCCCGTGGACAGCCCTGTCCTGGAGGTGATGGGAAGCCAGGATGAAGTTTTCTTGGAGGAGTGGGGCCTGGCAGTCATGAAGTCATGCAGTGCGTATATCTTTTGTTTAAAATTTTGAACTTAGTCCTCAGCCCCCTCAAGGTTCCTTTTGAAAAGCTGAAATGATACCACTTGTCCAGTTTTTAGTGATATCAGAAATTCCTCTGCTGACAAAGCTTGGAGGTTGTTTGATACAGAGCCACCACAGAACCGTCTGTGGGAGGTGGGTCTGGCTTACAAAACTGGGCCACAGATAGGGTGCTGATGGGTGGCTGCTGGCTCTGCCCACCTCATGCTTTGCAGTATTGGGACCTTAAGGCATGACATGCTTCTGAGAGCTCTGATCATTTCTTGTGTAAGGGGGGTAAGGTTGCCTTGTGACTGTCGTGCGCAGTATTGACTTGCAAGAGTTGAATTGAAATTGTAGCTCAAGACAGAAGGGGAAATAACACTAAATCTTTGAAACTATAGTGTTGAAATTAAGGTGCTTTATGTATTTTTTTTCTCCTCTCCTGCCAGTTTTTTTTTTTTTTTTCAAATGGCTGGCTCAGCCCGTCCCGGGGGCAGGGCTGGCGTAGCATGTGGTGCCGGGGATCAAAACGTGGTCCGGCCTGAAGCCGCCCAAGCTTTCCCAAGCAGGTGCTTTAGACCACTGAGCCATCCCACCGGGCCATCCTGTCAGTTTTTTAAAACAAAGATGTTTCTGAAATATTGATACTACCGGAGTTTCTTGGAAAATTCAATTATTTCCCATCATATTTTTGCATTGACAATAGCATGAGCCTGACATAATTTTTTTCTTAATTTAAAAGAAATTGACATCACTCCTGTTAAATCATGGATGTGTTGGTGTGATGAGTGAGCAACCCTTTGCCCTTACCATTGGTGCATGGGAGTGGGGGCTGGGTAATGACAGTGAGCAGGGTGGCTGCCTTCTGAGCCAATGTGCCCGGCAGCTTGATGTGCAGGTCTGCGAGAGCAGTTGTAACCTGCATAGACTCCATACAGTAGAGCGACCTCTTTTTTGGTGGGGGTGGGGGTGGGGCTCATAAAATCCATGTTTGCCATCAGTCTTGCTTTTGTGCTTTTGAAGTGATGGAGAATGAGATTTTTAGGGCTGCTAGAGGTCGTAGTAGTTGAATCTCCAGCAGGCTGGTGGACTGTCTGGGGCCTTGCAGCCCCTGCCCCTGCCTGTGGCCTTTGCTGTGCTTTGGGGCTGCCAGCATGAGGATTTACTCATTGTGAGCCTTCTGCCCAATTCCTGCTACAGATAAGGCCACTTCTTCTGGCTGTAATAAAATGACACAAGCTTTGCCAAGGACTGGCAGAGGTTAAGACCTTGGCTACTCTGCAAGGGACCTTGGCCCCACAGGGGCTGAAATTAGGGACATTTAAGTAACATGCTAAATAATGAGTACACATGATTGCACAGTGAGAGAGGGGAGGGAGCTATTAGCTGTATTTGAATTTCTTTTGCATCCTATAAATGTCATCTGGGATCAGCAAGGCCTTTGACAAGCAGAACAAATCTGAGTAGATATAAGCGAAGTTGGATTCTTTTCACAATTGTGGTCCAGGCAGGAGTTCTGCAGCCAACCTGTATTGAGTTACCATCTGCCAGGTACTGTCCTAGGATGCATTTGGTTGGGTGAAGAAACTATAAGCTTAAAGTAGATTAGCAGTTTGTCTCTGTAAGTGTGAAGTGCCCTAGCCAGGGCATAAACCCAGGCTTGTTGAATAAGCACTCCCATGTGTGTTTAACCACCACTTAGATAAGTACAAGCAATTTTGGAACCTTCCAAAATGACAGGATTTCGAAAAACATGGATTTGTAAGAGTTTCTTTCTTTCTTTCTTTCTTTCTTTTTTTTTTTTTAAACAGTTTCTTTTAAAAGACACAAGTGAAATTGTTCGCTGGACAAAAGATCTCGGGGAGGGGGGGCAGTAAATTATGTACTAGTATGAACCTGTTTCTGGGCTTTCTTGCAGCTTGTAATTGAATTGATAGAGGGAATCAAAAAATTGCATTCCTGATTCATTACCTTCCTCTCCTCACTTGCAGGTTCACACATATTCATTGTAACTTCCATTTCATTACCTGTGGGCCTCTGTTTCTTAGGGTTGTCTGATGGTTGTCAAGCCCAGGCTGGAATCACAGGTGGGGCTGCGGAGCTGTCAGCAGCCGCCGCCGCTGCGATTGAAAGCTCAGGACGAGCCTCCTAGTGGAGGCTCAGGGCATCAGGCTCAGGGCATCCCACAGGTTTTCCCAGGCGCCGCCCTGGTTTTCACTACAGAATGGAGTTTTTAGCTGTTTTACAAGTCATTTAGCTGTTTTCAAAGAGTTCTGCTGTCTATGCAAAGGAACTAGAGCCCAACTGCTTCAAGTGTATCATAACGGAAAAACATGACTGACAAATCAATTAAAAAGTCAGGGCACATTGGCCAGTGGTAGTTGATTTCTTATTTGAAATGAAGGTCCTGGTTTTAAAAAAGTATGTGATTGTTTGGTTAATTTCCTTTAACAAGGTGAATACTTTTTTCCTATTCTGTTTGAACTCATTTTTCCAACGTAGCATTTGTTTTTGTTTTTTTGACATAAGGTCTCACTGTACAGTCGCACTCTACAGTGTGGGCTATCCTCAAAACTGTAGGTAGCTCTCCTGCCTCAGTCTCCTGAATGATGGGATTACGAGTGTTGCAGTATAGCCATTTTAATTTTTTCTGTTACCGGAGATCGAATTCAGGAACTTGTGCTAGCCTGGAGATGTTCCTGCCACTGAGCTGTCTTCCTGGCCCCACTATACCAGTTTTTAAGCATTCCTACTTTTTTTCTTCCCCCTGTTTTCTGTATTCTGGACAGCATATACCGTTTCTGTAGGGTCTTACTATACATAGATTGGACTCAATGATTCTCCTGTTCTTAGCCTCGCAAGCACTGGTATTACAGGCATGTGCCACCACACCCATCCGTCCCTGGGTGTCCTGGGTCGGGATTTGCCAAGGATGGAACCTGAGGATAGTACCCCGCAGCTGTGCTCTGCCTGAGTAGGCACTTTAGCCTGCTGAGCTAAGAGTCTGAGGCTGACTCTTGTTACTTTGATAGGAAGGAATTTCATTCCACCCCCTACTCCCACCCTCGCCGCAATATTTGGAGAACTGGCTTACTTGGCTTTGCCCATGTTGAGCTGATCTTTTGTTGGAGTTAGTGACATCCTCTGTAAGCTGTAGAGACCAGCATTCTTGAAGGTGACAGCTGAGTTTCACTAACACTTCACTTCTGTTTTGTGACTATTATTTCTTTTGGGCCCCCTGGCATGTGACATATCCTCCAGAGGAAAGCGAAGCTAGGTGATTTGAAGGGCAAGTTTAGATGGGCTCTGCTTTTTATTACTTAAAGTGTAAATAAATGCAAATACAGCAGGCATTATGGATACTAAATCTGAGATCAAACAGGGAATGGAACTAAGTGGCGCAAGCTCCTGCCTGGCAAGTACAAGTTTGATTGCTGGTGTACGCGCACGCACACACACACACACACACACACACACACACACACACACACACACACACACGTTATGTTTCACGTTTTAGAGGAGCCCTAATACTTCATTTCATCTGATTATAGATAATGTTCAGTAGTGTACAATTACTAATCTATCAATAGGCAGGAAGAGTAAATGTTACCGGTTACCAGTGTGAATGTCTTAATTCCTGATGCCTCCTAATTTTAGAGATTCGTGTTTTGACATGAGAAGGAAATACCTAGGATTTAGGTGAAGCATGGCACAACACTGAGGGAGAATCAGTTTGCAAACAGGTGGGTCTCCGTGTTTGGGCTGGCTTGGAAACCCTGGCAGAGAGGCCTCTTGGCAAAGGCCCATCCGTGAGCTCCTGGGAAAGCTTCATACAAGATCTTGCAAAAACTTTGAGAGGTGTGGACCTTTTCTAAGCTAGTTAGGGAGAAGTATTCCCAGCAAAGAGCGGAACCCTTAGAATGGGGAACAAATGGCTGCAGGGACATGTTCTGTGGCTGGTAGGTAGAAAGGGTCCTTTCAGAGATAAGGAGGTCAGACTCATCCTTTTTCAGACGAGGAATTTGAGCCTCCATGAGGAGCTTAATAGGAAAGAAGGCCTGGGTCATGCTGAAGACCAGGTGGAACCTGAAATCCTACTGAAATGACTGTGAGGCACCCATGGTCCCAGGAGGCCTGGTGGCTGCTTTGTTCACAATTCAGACTGGAAGTGCTTGTGTATCCCGTTAATATTATCCCCTAGTTATTTCAGACTGATTAGGTCTGCAGTCTCCCAAACATGTGCACAGACAGTGAAGGGTAAGAGACGGATGTTATGATTTTGGGGCTCCAGGAGGATCAAAAAGCCTCTCACAGCATTGCAGATTTTCTGGAGTAAGACAAAGATCTTTGTTTTAGTTTGTGAAATAATGTGGGGAATGCTGAAGAAGGCAGGACCCTATTAATTTAGGAGAGCTGTGCTATCTCCAGGAAAGTCTCTACCCAGGAGAGAGATCACTGCAGCTAGTGTTTTTCTAGTTAATTGGGGTTCGAGCCAAGTCCCAGCTGTGGCCCTGTCTTGTCTTTAAGGCCTCTTGACTTCATTCCCCATTGCAGGCCTCAGTTGGACTACTGATTCATGGAGGTTCCCTTACTAAGTAAACAGGAAAAGCCAATTGGCTAGCATAAGTCCTGTCCAGAGCTACTTCCTATTGGTCTCCATCACCTTGTGCTGGAGACCTCCCTGCCCTCCAGCTCATTCGGTCTCAGCTCCCTTCCTTTCACCTCTCTGCAGTGGCTCCTTCGTGGCTCCATCTCGTGGATTTCAACATCATTCCCAGAATGTGGGGAGATGGGGTGGAAGGGGCCTGCCTGCCCTGTCAGCAGTGTCAGCAGGAAGGGGAGTGGATTTGGGCAGATGTAGCACTTGCACTTTTGCATTGCCTCGGTGTACCCCCTTCAGTCCTTGCTGGTTCAGTTGACTTCATGAAAGTGCATGTGGTTTTGAAGTTGTCAACATTGCCACTTTTTGCAGCAGGTTTTGTGCTTGCACATGAGTTTTGTTATGTCTTCCCAGAAGGTACCACAAAGCCAGAGGGTCAGGTGTGTGCCCTGCACAGCAGCTCTCAAACTGCTTATGCTAGTGTCTGGTGATGTTTGCCTGAGAATCCTGGTGGTAGTCTCAGTGAGGGTTCTGTCAGCGCTGGACACGGGACCAAATGTCCAGAGCACTGGGCTTTGGGGCAGTTCTGAATTTTATCTTCACTGTTGCCTTCTCTTGTAACATGTCGGTGATCTCTGCTTCATCCGGGAATTCTAACAACACTTAGCCTGCGTGCATTATTTTTGTAGGGAATTCTGAAACTGGGTCCCAGATATTATTGTTCTCCACCCTGGACATTCTGAAGTCATCCATAGAGCCTGTCCCTTATCTGCTAATTGGTGTGTGTTATTGGTGTCAGTTTTTACTTTTGAGGATGGGGAGACGTGTGACAGTGACCTGGTACGGGCACTGATCATTTTTTTGTGGCTGCGGTGAACATCATTTGTTAGTTAGCTTGAGCATCCATAAAAAAATGCAACAGAGGAGGTGGCTTATGTGCCAGACAAGGTGTTTCTCAGCATGGAATCCACCAACTTGGCCCCTCTTGAGTCTCTCTTCTGAGTTGTCACCTTATGTTGCAGGAAGAAAAGGCTGGGGTCGAGTCTTCTCGTAACAGCCTAGAGATGAGGACCCTCCTCTTTTGTGATCTCTCCTAACCCTCATCACTTTCTTTCTTCACAGGCCCTTCCTGGTAATAGAATGACAGGGGAGGTTTTAGCTTCAAAATCACATTTTGGGGGAAACAGAGGTGACTCTCACTATTTAGACAAGTGGGATTTGGGTATGGTGGATTGACTTTTTTTTTTTTTTTTTTTTTTTAAGTTCCACATTAATTTCCCTGTTAATCCACACTGTTTACCTTTGCACTTCTTTGATTTTAGCATAGTTGCTGGGTGTCAGGAGACTGCTGTCGGTTTGAGCAGTTGTTCTTTCAGTTGCTTGGCATGTTAGACTTGGCATGTTACTACTGTCTGCTTGCTTCTGCAAGTGAGGGAACCTGATTCCCTCAGTTCAGGGGGTAGAGAAGCTGGTCTCCATGCAAGGGGAGCTCCCTGGAAGTTGGCTGCACCTAGCCCTGCGGTGGTGAACCTGTGTTGTCCGTGCCTCACTTGATGTCAGCTATGTTTGCCATCACTTACCTAGAACATGCCCTAAAGGACTGCGGGGTTGAGGCGGGCAGCTGGAAGGTCAGATCTGGTCTGGGGACTTGTGTTTTGTTTTGTTTTATTTTTGAAATAGGGTCAGAGTCTCACTGTGTAGCTCATGCTAGCTTCAAACACAAATCTTGTTCTAGCTTTCCAAGGGCTCAGAAGGTTTTGGTTGTCATATCATTTGAGAAGTAATCGTAGGGTTGTTGAGAGCATGTGAGGTTGAAGAAATCTTGCTGGCTATACAGTGACTCCCCTTTCCTTTTTTTTTTTTTTAAATTATTTATTTATTTTTTTCTTGTTTCAGAACCTTTGTTTATTCACTCAC
>PVJA010010724.1:24302-56845 GCA_004027025.1 Myocastor coypus
CTTCCTTCCTTCCTTCCTTCCTTCCTTCCTTCCTTCCTTCCTCCTTTCCTTCCTTTCTCTTGTTTCAGAACTTTATGTTTGTTTGTTTATTTATTTATTTTCATGGCCAGCTCAGCCAGCCCTGCAGGGCTGGTGCAGCATGTGGTGCCCAGGATCGAACTGTGGTCCCTGCAGCTACCTAAGCTTTCCTAAGCAGGCGCTTTAGACCACTGAGCCATCCTGCTGGGCCCAGTGACTCCCCTTTCTTGAGCTGAATTGGTGATGGAAACATCATGTTTAGCTGTGTTCTCCTATTCATTTTTACTCCCTGTACAAAAAGGATGAATGCTCATGGGGTCTTGAAGGGCCTGTGCTCAGCCCAGAGGTGACTTGCTGATGAGTAGAATTTGTTTATCTGTGTTAGTTCTTGTAAAATGATTCTGTCACCCACCAGAGAAAGGCCACATGTGTTTTTTAATTCTGACCCATTTCATGCTTTGAAACCTGTGATGTGTATATTGATGGAGGTTTAATTACTCTCAGATTTCCCGCAATGGACTCGTGCAGTTTTGCTGTGCTGGTGAACTTCTGAGACACCCCCACCCCCCCACCCCATTTCCCTTACATTCAGAGCGCCTTCTACTTGGCTTTTGGAAATACCCTGTTATTACTTGAGCCTCATTAGATGTTAAGAGAGTCCTACATGATATATCTTTAAAGCTAGCAGAATGATTACTAGATACGTTTTTGGGAAATAACCCTACAGCCCATAATCCCTTAATTTACAGTATGTTTCTTAATCTCACCTGCTGCCAAATCCTGTCTATCCTTGAGGCTTCCTTTGTACTGCTGTGGATGCATTTTAGAAGCTCAGATGTAGCCTTGCTGGGACCGCCCCCGCTCCACCTCCCACCGCCATGGCTCTCACTGAAGGGGGGAAACCTGAGCTATTTTATAACTTAGGCCTGATTTCAGGGACAGCACTAAAGGCTGAGCCTGTGTTGTAGAAGTTCAGGGATGTTTAGGCCTGGGTCTTCAGACATTCCTACTCTGTTCTTTACCCTCCCTCTCCTCTCTCTGTCTCTTCTCCTTTTTGTAGTGCATGTTTACATTCATCTTAGGGAGGAGATACATGTACTTGACATGCCTTAATCCTTTTTTGTTTCCTCTCCTCTTCCCCTGTACCTTCCTTCTTCAGATCCCCTTCCGATTTGCAGATGTTCCATCTCTATGCTTGTACTGGCTATCTTTTTATACCTTGAGCTTCTTGTAAGAGAAATTACATGATAGTTAAGCTTGGGTGTCTGATTTATTTCACGTTGAGTTATGATCTCAAGAGGCATCTATTTTCCTACAAATGACTCAGGTGCCTTTTTTGGTGGCAGGGGGAGTGTAACCCAGCCCACCATGCTGAGTATGCCTCATGGGGCTGGTGTTGGTAGGGATGGATGGATGGATGGATGGATTAGTGCCCATCATGGATAATGTCTACATTTTCTTTATCCATTCACCTGTTGATTATTAGGTTGCTTCCATGATTTAACTATTAGGCTGAATTTTAAAGAAAAGGGTATTACTATGTAGTTAGGCTGGCCATTATTTGGCCCCGGCTGGCCTTGAACTCATGCTTATCCTCCTGCTTCGGCTTGCGTAGTGCTGGGATTACATGGGTGCTGTCACTGTGGCCTACTCAGTTTCACTATTCCAAGTCACTGCTATGTCTTTGTTTTGGGCAGACACCTAGAAGGGTACTAGCTGGCTGTAAGGGAATTTCCAGCTCACCACTGTTCTCTGACTATTTGAATGCTGTGTCCTGCACACTTTTGATCTAATTTTGGCTTCCACTTTGAAGGGGGTTTAAATCTCTATTGGAATCATTTATTTCTCACATTTTACTTCCCTTATGAATGGTTGGTATTCTCAGAGACTATATACCTAGGAATGCGTGTGTCTCTCCCTCGCGTGGGTGAAGTTAAGGGCTGGATGCATGGCACAGCATCTAGCAGGTGCCTGCCTGCCTAGCTTGCATGACAGCCTGGGTCCTCCACTGCTACTCCCAACATTTTCCATGCGTGATTGGGATTAGTGCCACATCAGTAAAAATAGACTCTTGTCTGTTGTGTTGGCTGCAGGAGGCCAGGCAGGAGGGATTTGTCTGTGACCCTGATTGCTTAGGGATGTCCCCTACTAACTTTATCCTAGGCTGACCTTCGGGTCCTTTTGTTTCCAGTATTACTTGGAAAGGGTCTTCCTAGTTTGCTCAGTTGGAAAGTTTTAAAGGGTGAGCTGGAAAGCTCTCAGCTGGCACTTAATGAAACCCTTGGAGGAAAACATTGGCACACTCTACACTCTCTGTGTGAACCCTCCTTAGAAATGGAGACACCAACAGGAAGCCAATACACGGAGGGAGGCTGAACTCTGTATGTGTACATGTACATCATTTTCTATGCTAGGTCTCCGGGTCTTTCATGACAGGATAGTAACTCCCTCGCCCTGCCTGCCTTGTTTGAGAGAGGCTTTTGGTTAAGCTTGTTGCTGCAGAAAACACAATTATGTACTGAATACTATACATGGTATCACCTCTTCTTAACTGTCCAATGTATGTACATAAGTTTGGGGTACCTTATGTAACACATTCTACCTTCTGACAGGAAAAGCAGTCATGTCCCATTTTTGGTATAGACTGCCTCCACCTTCTTACAGGAGAAGGTGCTATAATGTGCAGTTGACCTTTTACCTTATCTGTTGCTACCAATGACCTGCATTTCAGTTACTGAGAGTCTGATGTGGATGTGTCTTGGGCCTGGGAACTTCCCACCCTTCCCACCCTCCGAAGCTATCTGATGGCAGAACTTACAGTCCCTTGTGCCAGGCAGAGAGAAGCCTGTGGAGAAGGAAATGACCTCTAGGAATAGAGGCTGGCATAGTGTCTTCCTCCTTCCCTGTCCCCTAAGTCCCAGCCCATGCATACACTCATGCCAAGCAGAGAAGCTCTTTCCAGCTCTGTCCATGCTGTGCAGCCTACATGGGCACTGCTAGCTTTCTGGGATCTCCCTGCATGGAAGAACTCCAAGGAAATAGGTGAAGATTGCCATCAAGTGGCTGATCTTGGTAGTAGACTGGACCAGGCTGCCATCCCGTACAGCCCCTCTGCAAAAACAGTCATGTCCGTTTGAGGAACTTTCTGCACGTCTTTTGGCAGATCGGAGCCGAAAAGGCATCTGTTGGAGCCCACACTGCTGCATCCTGTCATAGTAGGAGGATGGGCTCCATACATTGGAAGGCAGCCTCAGTGGCAGTGGGCTGAGCTCAGGGCCCTGGAGCTTTGTGTGCAGTCTGGCTAGAGCCTTGGTGTGGAGACCCACTGGGAATCCACTGCCCTGCCAGCCTAGAGTGGGCAACACTCTTCCAGCAGCACTGGTGGACATTGGGAGAGGACTGTATTGCCATCCTTAAAAGATAGTCCTGTCTGGCGTCCAAAGAACCATCTTACCTGCATGATGATGCCATTTTTCATCTTTGTAAGTAGAATAATAAATGCTTTTGCTCCAAAGTTGGCATTATTCTTAGTAACTGGTAGGAAGCATCATTCAACAGGTGAATATCATGCCATAAAAGGAGTAGCTGTGTCATGAAGCAGAAGCAGAACAGGGAAGAATTAAAATTGGTTTCTCTACTCTCTAGTTGCTGCACCAGTAGCAGCCATGGGGGTTGATGTAGGTAGAGCCCTCTCCTCACACCAGAGCACTCCCAGCAGGTGTCTGAACAGGCCCAAGTCTGTGAGATGTAAGGATTGTCCGAGCCAGCTGGTTTGAGGGGGAGAGGTCTGCGACAGTTAGGGGAGAAAGCCACTGTGGAGTCTAATCAGTCTGAGAAGAAGCTCTGTTAGAGTAGTGAAAACAAATTCTCAGGGCTTAGTTTTGACAGCTGTTTTAAAGTGAAAGGAGCTATGTTGTACAGCTGTTCACCTTGCAATCTGGGTTCTGGCCATGCCAGGCAGTATGAAGGCATCAACAGGTTAATGTGTTAGAATGAATTCTGATGTCTACTCTGATTCTACCACTGAGTGAGTGGAGAGAAGTTGAGTGTTCTTAACGCTTGATACGAGGTTTTTTCAGGTTTGATGATTCTTTTGAATTTTGGAATATTTGCATAAGCATTGCTGGTCAAATGTTATTTATTAAAAAATTCAAAGATCCACCGGGTGTGGTGGCGCACACCTGTAATCCCAGCACTTGGGAGCCAAAGGCAGGAGGATCAGTAAAAGTTCAAGACCAGCCTGGGTTACAAAAGTGAGCCCAAGGCCAGCCTGAACTGCATAGCAATACCCTGTTTCAAAAAGCGGGGGGAAAAATTCAAAATCCAGAGTGCTCTAGAATCTGAAACTTTGTGGGTTTCATGTTGTTGCTCAGAACATTTCAGATCTTAGAGCAGTTTGGGTTTTGTGTTTTCGGGTTGGGTTGTGCAGCCTGTATATCCATCCAGACAGATCATCCTTCTTCAGGCTTCCTGTCTGTCAAATTTAGCACCTCCGAGCCCCTCCCTTAATTTGCTCTGGTTTTGGCACTGTGAGTGTCTGGCCTTTGTCACATGTGCTGTTGTTTTTCTCTCCTTGAGTGTTTCTGTTGTGCTTTTGTTTCAGGAAATACTTGGATATTTATTTGTGGGGAATCTGGGAGAGTGCATGAGGTCATCCTGGGGTAGATGTCTTCTCCTGGGCACCTTCTCTTCCCTCTTTTGTGAGGGAACCAAGGTAGCCCGTCCAGTCATGTGTGCGCATGTATAAAATACCTCTTCATGCTCCAGACTCCCTGTCAGCCTCCCCTCAAGTTTGGGGCCGTGTGACCCTGAATAGTAGATGGTCCTTGCTGACCTCTGTCATATACTGCCAGGATAGCTAGTGAAATCACTTCCAAATAAAAATCATTCCTCAGCTAATTGGCTTGCAAATAGTTGTTTAAAAAAGTTACAGTGTTCAGTTTTTTGAGTAGCAAGTGGCTTCCCTCCTTCCTTCCCTGTTGTCCCTTCTTCTTAGCTCTCCTGTAAGGTAGACTGATCACAACCTTGAGCCATCTGCTGCAGAACTGCAGGACATTTGCCTGTGTGCTGCTGTATTGGCTGCTCCTATCCTGTTTCACTGTGGCTGTAGAAGAGCAGGTGTCCTCTGTCTGACGTTCCCTGATTGGAGCTGGGGTAGAAAGCAGAGGGACTGCTCTGCCCTCAGATAAGGCTTCAGGGCCGTGGCATGAACAGCACTGGGTTTTGTCCCTGGCCAGTAGAACTTCCTGTGATGATGTAGAACTTTGTGTACTGTGTTGTCCAATAAGGCAGCCAGAGGCAGCATGGCCTGCTGGGCTTCTGAAGCGTGGCTGGTTTGATTAAGACTGAAGTTTGTGTTTTAGATACGATAAAAGAAAATTGCATGTGGATTGAGTGCCAAGTGGCGCAGTGCAGCTGCAGCTTTGGAGACTGAATGAGCATAAAGCTATGCTGAAATGAGTTGTGAAATTAGTTCTTGATAATTTTTGTGCTTTATTTTTGCCACTGTTTTCAGTTGATCTTTCTAGGTAGCCATTATGGGTCATGATGGGTAGATAATTTTGACAAAGTTAAAAATATTGAGATTGAGCCAGGGAAATATAGTTCACTGGTATAAGCTTTTGCGTGGCAAGCATTAGGTCCAGAGTTTGATCCCTGGTACCAGTTACATTTTTGAGATTTAATCTGGATATGATGGACACATCTGCAGTCCAAGCTACTCATTAAGCTGAAGCAGAACAGTCACAGTTGGAGGCAAGTCACCACTTGAGACAAAGCTGGGTAGTTTAAACCAGACCATAAAGCTCAGTGGCACAGCGCTTGGCCTGCCATTATGCAAGACTCTGGGTTTGGTCACCTGCTCCCCAATCCTTAGTTTCCATCAGTTTGACTAATTCTTACTAGCATTTAGCTCCCATAGAGCCATTTAAGTGGCTTTGTTCCTAGTCTTCTCTGACATGTAAAGCTTTTAGAGAAAATGCTCAAAACAACACACACCAAATTGTAAGCAGCTATTACTGGTCTGCTGGGGCTTGGATTATCTGACTGACAAAGGACATAGGTATGTTGGAAAATTTGGCTTTTATCTAAACATTTAATTTAATTTATTTATTTACTTATTTTTTTCCCTTTTTGAGACAGGGTCTCCCTATGCAGTTCAGGCTGGCCTTGAGCTCACTTTTGTAGCCCAGGCTGGTCTCGAACTCACACCAATCCTCCTGCCTCAGCCTCCCAAGTGCTGGGATTACAGGCGTGAGCCACCACACCCGGCTTATCTAAATATTTTAGAAATGAGTTTACCTTAGGGAATCCAAAAGGTATATACTGTAAAGAAGATATACAGTTGCCCCCAACAGGTTCTAAATGTATGGGAAACTGGCACCTAAAGAAATAACAGCTATGCAGATGAAATTGTAAAAGGATAAATATCTTGTACATAATACAACGTCAACTTTTTGTATTTTAGTACAGGGTGTGCAGAATTTCACTAATGTTCTCAGTTTCCCAAATGCCGGGATTACAGGTGTGTGTTGCCACACCCAGTTTCAATCTCCATTTCACTACAAGGCATTCTGGGGATCAAATCCTGGCCACTGTACCTGTCTAAGCAGGTGCTTTAATATCCTGAGCTACCGGAGTGGCACCTCGTCAGCATTTTTGAACTGAGCATGATGAGGCACGGCACTCCAGTGGCCAAGGCCAACAGATCCCCACAAATTTGCGGCCAGCCTGGGCTTATGTATTGGATTCTAGCCGAGGCCAAACTATGTAGTGAGACTCTGTCTTAAAAAAGAAACGAAGCCAAAACGAAAGACTTTTCATCTGAAATTTCAAAGTTAGATAGATCTTCTACTTCTTTTTTAAAATCTTCATTTTAACTCATGAATGTGAAGGAACTGTAATTGGCCGTAAGTTTGCAGAGCTGTGATCGAACTTTCTTGTGCACAGTGAGCAAAAAGATCCTCAGGCTCTGAGAGCCTTGCAGTTGGCATTGAGTGGTGACATCTTCACTTAACAGTGGTCACTGCATCACTTATGTGGTACAGGTGAGCTGTTAGACTTTGCAGGTGTTGTCTGTCTGTCTGTCTGTCTGTCTGTCTGTCTGTCTGTCTAGCTGTCTGTCTGTCTAGCTGTCTCTGTGATACTGGGGATTGAACTCAGTATCTTGCACTTGTGAGGCAAACACTTATTCTACTCAGCTGTTTCCCCCAGCACCTGCAGGTTATTCAAGTACAACTGAATTTCCTTCTTTCAGGGATGTGACCAGTAGGACAACATTGCCTCCCTAGCCCTTCTCATACTGCAATAGTGCTTGAGGTGCTGTGTGTTGATGACCTCTGGTCAGAAAGAGGGCAGAATAGTCTAGAGAGGGTGCAGAGTGTACAAGCGCACTGGCATTGAGAGAACAGGTGATTAGGAGATGGTGTGATGTGTCATGCTTAGGGTCACCCCAGTGTCCACCCTTGTCTGTCTTTGGCAGATATAAAAATGAAAGTATTGGTAGTCAGTCTATTCCCTGGCACAGGAAACGGATGGAGGAGGATGGTCATCTCTCATTCTTTGCTTCTGTCATGAATTCCTTAACATTGTCATCTAGAAGTGAAATTATTGAAGCACGAAGACTGTTGGTATCCACTTCCAAGTGGCTCTTCCAAAATATCTTGCTAGCAATGTACAAGAATAGGAGCTTGGTTAGAAGCAGAACTTCAACAAGGTGATTATCTGCTTTTCAGTTGAGACCCCATTAGCTCATTGTTAGCATTTATCCAGCAAAATTTTCCTTTTATGCACTGTTCCTAATTGGATGAAATAACCATTTGTGGCTCTGGTTGTATTTTACTATATACACTTAAGTCACATTTTAAAAATACCAAAATGTTGATCTTTCATTTGGGGTCATTAATGTGTTTACCTTTTAAAGTCTGTTAATGGATGATTTCCAAGTATGCAGCAATGAAAATTCTATACTGAAGCCTTTCTGTGGGGCATGCCTATAATCTTCGGTATTTTGGGAGGCTGAGACAGGAGGAACGCAAGATTGAGGTCAGCTGGCCAGATGGGTCAGTGGTCTAAAGAGCCTGCTTAGGAAAGCTTAGGCAACCACAGGGACCAAAGTTCAATCCCCAGTGCCACATGCTGCGCCAGCTCCACCCCCAGGGCAGGCAGGCTGAGCTGGCCATTAAAAAAAAAAAAAGACTTGTCTTAAAAAGGACACGATATCATATAGTGGTAGAGTGCTGGCCCAGTACAGGCACTAGTGCATTCAACATTGTCCTTGTACTCTGTAAAAGACAAACTGAGGTAGTTTCCTTGATTTTTCTCAAAATCATGCATACAGTAAGTAAAGCCAGGATTACTAGTTTTCTACTGTATCTGCTGTGACCTACACAGGCTCTTCATGCAAGGTCTTTACCAAATAAACTGGGCTTTTAATTTTAAATTCATGCAGAATATTACCTTAATTTGAATGTTTTGGTTTAATTGTATTGCTGGTTTTTTTGGCATGAACAACCTACAGAAGTCTCACTAGTTTGTCACCCAACCTGGATCCCCCTACCATGTTGTTGTAATTATTGGTATTATTTTATAATTGTATAGTGTGCGCTTGAAGTCACGTTGGCTCTCAGGCCAGCCACATGCATTACACAGTTCAGTGCTGTTGATGTTTCAGGAACTATCAAGCCCTCTTGGAAGCAGTCCAAGCCAGACTGCATGTGTACCTACTTCTGCTTGGTATAGTGCCAGTGTATGAACTTTTATTTAAGTAAAATTCGAACAAGTAATTTTTGTTATCATACTGTTGTAGAGTGCTCATATTATAATAATGTCTTTGAAAGTCCAATACTGGCATAGTGGATCTCTTTTCCCCATTGGCTTTTATCATAGTTTAGATGATATGATCAATATCAAAGCAAGAAAGTGTTAAAATACAGTTATCTCCAGAAGGCTGCTTGGAATCTTTTACTGACCTAAAGATCCATAGGTGCTCAGATACTTGAATGGTATAACTGAGTGGAGGAACTTTCAACTGTACTTTCACTTGCTGGGGATGTTGAGGCAGGAGAATTTTCTCTTAGGCTAGCCTGGCATCATAGGCAACATACAGAGGATCTTCCTTTGCCAAGATCGGCATAACCTGTGTGACTTCTCTTGAGTGCTGTCTAAATAGCTGTTGCACAAGATACGCACAAAAAGATGACAAGAAAAAATATATTCCTGCTCAGTATAAATGTGAATTTTTTCCTCAAAAAATGTGTAATCTATAGTTGGTTTGTTCCAGATAGGGAGGACTATTTATAGCTAATGTAGTTATCATTAAAATTATTTAATTCTAATATGAAAATTTTCAGACTACCATCACATACACTCTTCCTCAATACATGGTAATTCACAATATTTGCTCTGTTATTCTTCAACAGCAGTTGGGAGGAAATTTCTTGTTAATTTCACAGAATGCCATAGTGAATATACACAGTTAAAAAAGAGCTTTTGGAGGCAAAGGTGGATTATAAGAGACCTTCCTGACATAACACAAGTTTGTTTTTTAATGTGTTTAGTACAGGGTCTCACTGCATAGATTGGGCTTGTAGTGATACTTCCTGTTTTTTAGCCTCTGAAATGCGAGTGTTACAGGTGTGTATGTACCACCTTGCTCAGTCTTAATCATAGGCCCCGTGCCTGCCCTCCGGTGGGGTGAGGAACCACCCTCCTGCGCAGGGGATGAAGCCCAGTCCCTGAGTTGGCCTAAGCAGGCACTTTAATTTGCTGAGCTATCTAGCCAACCCTCCATAACACAAGTTTTAAAAATTTTTGGACTTTTGTAAGGTTGTAATATATAATGATGTGGCCTGATTTGAAAGCTTTGGGGTGGGGGTTTGGGCTCAACAATGTGCTGACTTTTCTCATGGATGTGTAAATGAAATAAAGATTTATATTTGTGAGGCAACAGAGAATGTATGTATGTATGTATGTATGTATGTATGTATGTGTATTTATGTTCTGGGGATAGAACTTGAGTCTTTATGCTCGTTAGGCAGGTGCTCATGCCACTGAGCTGTCTCCCTGACCCATCACAGAGTATTTTAGGTCCAAAATTTTTTTTTCAAATTTTATTTTAAAGAGTAAAAATAGCAGAAACTAAGATAGTAAAAAATAGTAACAAGTAAGAGTACATATAGTACAGAATTTCAAAACAAGAAAAAATTTAACAATGGTTGCATTACATATTTTCATCATCAAATCAGTATAGATCAGGAGATACAGGTTTAGATCCAAATTAGGAAGATGTAAATGACTTAGTTTTAGCAAAATTCCAGGTTGGAATTTGTTCCCACACATTTTGAAAGGCTAAGTGCATCTGGTGGGTTTGTTGGAATTCCCCCAAATTGGCGATGAAGTGATTATGCTCAGGTATATGCTTGGTTGTGGAAGAGGCAAAATTTGTCTTCAGACATCCTGGGGCATAGGTGATAATTAGGTGGCAGTCATGTACCTGGCTGGCCGCACAGAATTTCTTTGGATGTGAGAAATTCTGACCTCTTTTCCAGTAGCACTTTTGAGTTCAGTATGCCAGTCTTTATGTAGACATTGAAGAGATTACAGTGAAATCTTGTTTAGTGCATAAGCAGTAACTTACTCCTGCTTTGGAGATGAATTTGACATTCATCTTACAAATTCGAACATTTTGGTATCTAAGCATTTCCACTAATTACTCCTAGATATGTATCCAGGAAAAAATGAGTGCATGCTTTCTAGGAAGGAGACCTCTAGGGGGTTGGGGAAATAGCTCAGCAGAATAAGCGCTTGCCTGGCGAGCACAAGGGCCTGTGTTCAATCCCCAGTCCTGCGGCACCCCCCCTCCCCCCCCCCAAAAAAAAAAAAGAAAAAGAAAAAGAAAAAAAATAAAACAAAAAACAAAGGGGAGGAAACCTCTAGTACCTTTTTTTTTTTTTTTTTTTTTTTTGTGGGACCAGGGTTCGAACTCACGACCTTGCACTTGCCCAGCAGGCACTTGTGCCTCGGAGGGTACCTTTGATCAAATGTGGACTAAGTGAAATTCATCAGCTCTGGAGTACTGTACTGCATTCCATGGCACAAGCAAAACCATAGCTGGATTTCTGGGACCTGATGTCTAGCTGGAAAAACCGAAGTCCCATTGTGATAAACCTCTTTTGGTGAGATTTATGATGAAACACCGTAAAATGTCTTGGAATTTAGGTGTATGTATTTGTGCTAAAACTTAAAGTCAATGAGGTGGAGTAGGTGGAGCTCATAGGCAGTGGTTTAGTTTAGGTAACTTTTCTTGTGGGACCAGGGTTTGAACTCACAATCTTGCACTTGCCAGGCATGCGCTTGTGTCATGAAGCTGTCTTCCTCAGCCCTAGAGAGTTTTTATGTTATTCACCAAGGCTTTTTTTTTTGTCCTGGGAATCAACTTTAGGACCTTATGTTTGCCAAGTAGGCACTGTGCCACTGAGCTATATCCCTGGCAGCTTTTGTACTGTTAAATAATAAGTGGGTGGGACCAGGGTTCGAACTCACGACCTTGCACTTGCCCAGCAGGCACTTGTGCCTCGGAGCTATCTCCCCACCCCCTGTGTTCTGATATTTGAATGTTGAAAATTAAATGCTGATACTACTCATATGAAATTGGAATAAAGAAAAATTCCTCCTGAGCTTTCTTTATTTGGAGGCTGTGTGTCCCTCTGTGCTCAGGCTGGCTGGGCTTGGACTCACTGTCACTCAGTTTAGCCACAAGTTTGTATCCTGTCTGGGCTTCCTGAGTGATGGCATTACAGGACTGCACCCAGCTTTTCTGCCTTTTCCCATTTTAGGTGTGGAAACAGTGAAAGTTGTGTTGTGATTCCAAAGCTGAATGCAGTTGCTGTTTTATTGTCCTTTAGAGGTTGTTGCTGTTTGAATGTGGTACTTTGTGTTTCCTCCTTAACAAGGGAGCAGTGGCACTTTGTCTAAACATTTTAAGACCTGTTAGTAGTGTTCATAAGTAAAGGTCTCCTTCCTGGTCCAACAGCTACACAAGATTGAGAATAATGGTGAACTTTGTCTCATCTTTTAAAAACCTGCATTCTTTCTCCTTAGTTATTGTGGAGAGGAGGGAGCAGTGATGGCAGTGTTTGTGGCTAATGCTTGGGAAGTTCAGCAATGCACACTAGGAGAACCAACATCCCTGCTTGATCTCAGACGTCCTGTGTGCTGGAATTTTGCTTCCCTGCGAGCATTTCCTTCAGGATTACCATATATCAAAGCATCTGCTTCCTTGCTCCCTCCTCTGCTGTTCTCTGCTTTGGGTGTTCTTGTCAGTATTGAAGGAGCCAAAAAGACCTGTTTCAATCAAGGAAATAGAAGCCAAACGAATATTCATCTCCTAACTGCCCTTTCATTGACTGTGTGTGTGATGTAGGTTGCAGCAGGACCCATGCCAAACACTTGCTCAGTGTCTTGGGACCGCTTTGCTCTAGAGAGCAGCTCTGTCTGCTGGGTGGGCCCTCAGCAGCGCCGCAGGCCTCAGGATTCTTGAGTACTCCAGTCTGGAGACATAGGAACTAGCATTGTGATCTTTGTTGAAGCACACTGGCTTAGGTGACAGTGTTCTCATCAGCAAAGTGGGAAGATGGTTAGATGGTGCATCGTTTCTATAATTCTGATTTGAAAGTGGTCGATGAGGTACTGACATACATCCTTTCTTCGGCTTGATACTGTTTTTGTCTCAGAAAATACTTGGTGTGGGATTTAGGGAAAGGAGCTTGTCTTGGAAGACAGAAGGAGCACTCTTTACTCTTTTGAACCCCTTGGGCTCTTAGCTAGGTGACATGACTGCTGTAGCAAAGTTATTTTCTGCTTCAGGGTTTTCAAAGATTGAAGTGACTTCATTTGTTTGAAGTATTAGAATTTCAAGATTGGCCAGCAACTAGGAAACAGTCAACTGAAAGCATTAGTAATTAGCTTCCCAGTTCCTTTGGGTTAATCTTGGAGTCTTCCAGTGCCCTTTGGTTTCTTGGAGGACTTGGCCACCGTAACCCCCCCCCCCCCCCAGTGGCATAAAGAAAAGCTTGTGACTGGTGTTGAGACCATGTGTTTTACACATCATCATTGCCAGATGCATTTCAAAAGCTTCAAAGAATTGACTTCAAAAATCAAAAAAGAGATGTGTGCTCCAGTTATCTGAGGCCAGTTGGACGCCTGCCTTTCCCACCCCTCACAGCAGCTGCCAGGCCACAGAGCCTGTTTTGTGAAAGATCCTCAAGAAACAATGAGGGAAAACAGCTTCTGTTTGATTAGATTAGATCAATTTATGTGCTACGGGGAGGGGCTGGCTGGCCGCGGGGGGAGGGGTAGCCTGCCGCCCTGCCCGCCCGGCTTCTTCATAAGTGATGGAGCTGAGAGGCTGGAATTGGAGGAGGGGGAGGGCGGGCAGGCGAGCGGGAGGAGGAGCGAGTGGAAGGAGATTTCTGCAGTCTGTCTGGAGAGCTGCCCAGGTTTCCCAGCCAAAAAAACAAATAAAAATAAATAAAAGGCAAGTGCTGAATGACACAGATTATGATATTAAAAAGGGATGCCATTGAAACTGTGCCCTGGATCCTGCTGTCACTAGGGGTGGGGTGTGGGCGGGGAAGAAGCCAGTGGGGAAGTGCCACATCTGAGAGGCCGGGGACACAGAAGTGTGGACAATTAAACAGTGACTGTCCTCACCAAGGTGTCGCCTCCTCTCCTCCCCTCAGGCCAGAAAATCTCTAACTTGGATTTGTCTGCATTGCAGGTTGGGGAAATGGCAGGATGCAAAGCTGGTCGGTCTGCTCTTTTGCTTTTCCTCATTTTAATGTATCAAGCTGGGAAGGGGAGGTGGGAGCCAGGCAGAGACCCCTCCTCTTTGGTGTTCGATTCCCTCCCAGGCACATAAATAACCTCCGCTCGGGCTGTCTCCCCTCCCCCTCGGCCCCCTCGCAGCCCGGCCGGCCTATTGCCGCGCAGAACTGCACTGCCGCTTGCTTATTACGTACAGGGGAGGATTGTTGACAAGTGCTCCGCTCCGGAGCCTGCCTCACTGCGCTCTTCCTCCCTCCTCTCTCCCTCCTCCCTCCTCCTCTGTCCTTCTTCCTCTCTGTCTCTCTGCAATGATCCGGCTCTGAGGATGGCTGCTCCACGGGTCTGTCAGGTGCAGTTTTTGGTGGCTTATCTTGAGGAACCTGGGATAGAAGGTCTGTTCCTATAAATCAAATAAAAACCAAATAGCTCGAGATTTGTTTCAGGCTGGTATGGCTTTGTTGGAGAAATAGGCCTTTGTGGGCTTCCTTGCTGGGGACCTGATTAATCCATTATGGATGGCAAGGTGCTCTATGTGTGTGTATATATGTGAGTAGTATGTGAGAAGGGTTATATTTTGCGTAATATTAATATTCTTTTGACTTTGATATCCTCCCTAGGGGCAATGGTGGCTCCTGCAAAGAGGCACTGTGGAAATTCACAAGAGAGAATTAATGTCGCTCTTAAAGCATTAAGCTCTGTTGACCATTTTGGCCACATCTTCGGTTTTAACCAGGCTCCTATGGATGTAGACATTTCTCGAGGGACTGAATGCCATCGAGCTATAGCTGATCCCTTTATTTTATTACCAATATATGCATTCATTTCCCAGCATTTAAAAATAGATGTCTCCCTAAAGTTAATTAGTCCATCCACTTCCTAGCTCTGCTTTTCTTTATAAACAGCATGCTTGGTTTCATTTCCCCCAAAGCTTGCATTATTTATCTCCTCTTGCCCCCTTCCCTCTAACGATGGAGGAAACTGAGTCATGTGAGAGGACCCTGAAGCCTCAGGTAATTCTTTGAAGTGCTCTTCATTCTTCTCCCACATTTTTATGCATCAGTCTGTATCTGCATCACTGTGTAAACACAGGTGATTGTTTGGCACCATGAGTTTTAGGTGCCTCGGACCTTTGTATGTTCACAGCCACTACATTCCAATAGTTCTGCCTTCTGTCTCTTCCCATTGTACCTTAGGGTTGGACAGACGCAACTCTCGGCAGGGCTGTCGGCCTCCAGCTTCCGAGAACTTCTTTCCTGGCAGTAGGTTTTTTTTTCCTTACCTTGAGCCACTTGATCCTGTATGCACAGTTGTCTGAAAAGTGGGCTGGTAGTTACTTTGTTTTTATATAGGGGACTTAATAAGGAAGGGGAAAAAAAAAATAAGGGGAGGCGAGGAGTGCAGTTTCTCCCTGTCTTGCTCGAAGTAAACATGACCTAGAACTTCCTGTGGGGCCTTTTGGGTTGCAAAAGTAGCCACCCAGCTTTTGGGGTGAGGGTACCCCTCTTTAGTCAGGCATAAATTATGGTATTGAGCAGGACACAAAGTATATGAAATTTGGCCTTTGTATCACATATGGGGACACAAAGTGCTAACATTTGGGTGCTCGTGGACTGGAGTCAAAGTTCTTTGCCTGCCTTTAGAGACCCTTGCTAAAATCTGGCAAGCTGGCTTCATTTGGAAATTTACATTTGTGAGGTAAATTGAATGATGCCATGATTTAAGGCCTAAAAGCGCAGGTAACAGTTACCAAAAGTAGAATCTGGTCATAACCTCTCTCTCACCATGCTACACATGTGGGAATCATCCTTTAAGAAGTACAGGCTCCATGATATGTAAAGTCATGTTTTGGCACACTAGTTTATGCAAACAAAAGATCTTGGTCGCACTCCTTGTTTATCTTTTTTTTTTTTTTTAAATTAATCTCATCCTTCTTGTGCCTAGCTGCACTTTATCTGTGGTACTTTTTTCCTTGCTGTACAGCTCATTGTCCACACCAGCCCAAGGCCAGTTTTGCCTTAGATGAAGTTTTTATTTGATGGGTTAAGGTACCTTCTGACGTCTTGAGGTCATCAGCCCTGGGCCATTGTGTCGGGTAGCTCTTTGATTACAGAGACCAAGGATCTACATTTTTGGTTGCTACTTGCCACCACCTGGAAAGGGGATATGTTTGACCCACTGGTTTGTCAGTGTGAAAGTAGAAGAGTGCCAAGGACTTGGATGGACCGGTAGAAGAGTTGTGGTCTAGGCTGGTAGAATTTTGGTGAGGTGATGCAGGAGTAGAACCTGCCACTGTGGAACATTGTAGGGTGTTTGAGGCTTAGTCTGTGCCCTCCACACTGTATTTGCTCTGACAACATGCATGCCATGTTGAACATGGAAATCAGTGAAAGAGAGGAGAGAAGGGAGTATAGACCTTGACCTGCAGAAATGAGTTAAGCCCGAATGAGAAGTGCAGGAAGCTCATGGTTGTGATCGAGTGTAGCAACTCCTAGGGCAATTCAGAAATCTTTTTTGAAGATCACAGTTCCTTCGTACTGAGAACTTGATTGTATTTGTTTTTTTTTGGACTGCATGAAACTCATGTGAAAGCTTTGCTATTTATTTATTATTTTTGGTTGGAGTCTGTCCCTGAGTGAGGAGTAATTTATCTTGTGAGTATTGGTTAGGAAGTAGGAGTGAGAGGGCTTGTCTTGAGTGTTGGCTGTACACTGGGGGAGAAAGGGACTAGATTAGGCCAGAACAGGTCCTCTTGGAGAAACGACAGTGATCTGCATGCCTTACCCCTTGTGACTTCGCCTGGCTTGTTCCTCAAGACATAAGGCAGAGAGGGGCTGGTCAGATGGCTCAGTGGTCTCAATTGCCTGCTTAGGAAGCCTTAGGCGGCCACAGGGACTGCAGTTCAATCCCCAGCACCACCTTTGTGGGTGCCAGAGTCACAGACCTCTTTCTTTTTTGACTCTGAAAATAGAGTAAGATATTCTCAGGATTAGCACCCATTGGCACAAATTTTCAGCATTGATGATCAACCTTATCAGGGTTTTATCTGACACCTCTGCAAATAGCTGTGCATGCTATAGGATGCCTATTAGACTGCCAAAGAACGAACATCTTTGGGTTAGAGATTGGTGGTGGTTAGGAGGTTCTTGTGGGGTGGCCATATATCAGCATTTGTGTCTACTTTTATAATATTTTACATGTTTTGAGAGTTGAAGACATAAATGAACAAAAACTATGTTTTCCCCTATAGTTTGTTTCTTTTTTGGGGATGGGTATTATGGGCAGAGGGGATGTTGACTGCATAACAGGAGAGACATAGGGGAGCCCCAGACTGCTAAGGGCTGTTCTCAAGAAACAACAGGGTATTTTTTTCCTCATTTTGAGGTATGAAGCCATTTTCATTTGTGCACTCCTTGACTAAGTGCTCCACCGACACTCTGCCTTGTGATCCTCATTTGTTGCCGGGCACATCCATGGTTTAGTATGGTGCCCAAGTCACTTGCTGGGACTACAGGGGGCCTCTGCAGCCTCTCTGCTCTGTCACCTTTTGCCCTGGACCTTGAGCTCTGTTGGAGTCATCAGTGTGACCTGAAGGTGTAGGACTGGGGTTGATTTCCCCTTCCTGTTGTCCTCAGGAAGCTGGCCCATGATCAGAATGCCTGCACTGCTTGAAAAGCAGACAATCCAATTTTTCTTTCAAAGTCTGAACACAGGCTTTTATTTTTCACTAGTAATGGCGGCAAAGCACGCATTCTGATTACCTCAGAGAGGGTCTCAACCAAGAGGGCTGCTTTTGTAATTTTCCTCCTAACTCTGTACCACATGTGCATGCATGCATGCGCACGCACAGAGAGAGAGAGAGAGAGAGAGAGAGAGAGAGAGAGAGAGAGAGAGAGAGAGAGAGAGAAAGAGAACAGCAAAAAATGAAAGCCCCCTTTGGATACAGTGTCTGTTTAATATGCAATGTGACACCTCCTCTCACAGTGACTCGGTGGCAGACAGCATTGGTTCTGTCACTGAATCACCTTTCGTACATGGCTTCCACAACAAAGCTAAATATATTGATTCTCCCTTATATGCTAATAAGTTTGGTGTGCTCCAGATGTTTGAAAAGCCCTGGAATAGCTTCAAAGCTCTCCCTTGTTTTCCTCTCATTTTAACCCTTTTTTGTATTGCCACTGCATTTGTGGAATGGGAAACATTGCATTTGCCTTTATAGGACTAGTGACGATGCACATAGAGCATAGTAATGCTCATTGTAAGCATTACATGCTCTAGTCCTCTCGCCCCCTATCAAGAGTTAGAACTGCCTAATGTCTTAACATATTATGTGTTTAAATTCAGAGTTGTCATCAGTTGCTTAGAACTTCCCCAAATGAAGGAATCTCCATCCTAAGTTATGTTTGTTTTCCTAGCCTCCTTCAAAAAGAGAAAGAGGGGAGGTAATCATGTATATATATATATATATATATATATATATATATATATATATATATATATATAACTTCCAGTCTGTCTGCAACAGGAAATCATATGGCCCCATTCTCTTGCTGTTGCAGATTCAGAAAAAAGCTTGTTGTTTTGCATTTCCTTGTGCACCCCCTGAAAGTCTCATTTGTTGCCAGTTTGGGAGATGGCATAAGCAGCTTCTGTATTTTCAGAACCTCTGGTGGCAGGGCTCTGGTGTACCCGATTTCTTGGGTGCTGCACTGTTCTGGTTGAATGGTGTCCTAGACGTGGCATGTTGCTCTTTTCAGCTGATGGTGTCTAGCTGAGGGTGTAGACATAGTCCCCAAGCTGTCTTTACTGCAGTGATTTGGAATTTCCAGCTCATATTTATTGCTTTTGTGAAAGACAATAGACATGGTTTAATTTAAGTTCAACCTACTGAATATTAATAGAGGAGAACAAATGCTAATGGAGGAGATGGAATCTTTGGGCCATTCAGTTTCCTCTGTTTAACCTCCTCTCCCCAACAAAGGTTTGTGTTGGTTGGGGGGAAGGGATGTAAAATAAATTGGTTTGAGTATGTGAAGGGAGGTTTGCTGGTTCATTATTTCTTGTTTGCTAAAAATAATAATTAAAAAAAAAAACTGGTGGCAGAGCTATTTTGGGGCAAAGAAAATGCAGGGCACATTAGTTCCTCCGATGCAGTAATAATGGCCATTCTGCCCTGTGGCATCATATTCCTTCTTGCTGACCTGGCTCTCCTAGCTTGGGCAGGCCGTAGGATTTGGTTTAAAACATTCGAAATGGAAATAAAAAAATCACCGTGAGAAAGAATAATGGAGATAGGAGGAAGGGAAGTGGATTTGAGGAAAGGAAACAGCCCCAGTTTATCCAACCATGTAGACTATTGAAGTATATTTAATCTCCCTCCCACCCCACCCCCAGCTACCATCTACAGCATGGGTGCTCTGAGATACAGAAAGTTTATCATTTGCAGAACAAAGTCAGTCCTGCCCCTACATAAAGGTAGAGAAAGCTGTGGTCCTTTAATCTGCATAACAGGCAGTTAACTTTTGTATGGGCTCTGTGTTAGGAATCTAGGGGTGGCTGATTCAGGCAACAACTGGGTTGAAGTCATCACTCACTGTTCTTCCTTGGAGTGGGTTGGGTGAGGCTTGGTAGGCTTGAGGATTCTGATCTGGAGAGGGCAGAAGAACAATAGAGTCACCTACTGTTAGCCCCTTTAATGTGGCTCAGTCATGTCCTGGAATCAGGGTGGCTTCACCTCACAATGAAGCCATCTGAAATTCCCAGATATTTTGCATTTTCATGTAAGTTATGTTCATGCAGTTACCCGGTGTTTGTACTTAGACCGTTGTTTAGGGGATATTATAAGCTTATTTACACTGAGACTTTTTAGATACAATCATCTTCTCCAAGGTGTTATTTTTGAGTCTGTGTTTATCCTATCAACTGGCTTGTACAGCGTTGCTGATGAGTTTTGTAAGCCAGTTTGTGCTTTCCCAAGACTTTGTAAAAGGTGGGCCAATGCCCACTGTGAGAGCATCGGTGTGGGTGCCTCCCTAAATTGCCCGGATTAATTCACACTTAGCCTGCAGCTTTTTAGGACCTGGGCTAGTAGGTGTAGTAGAACAGTTTACCATAGCGGTGATTCTCTAGGTCTGCTCCCCAAGCATCGCTGCTTTCACCTGGGAATGAATGTTAGCTAGGATGAGACTTGTTTTTGGGAAAAGGCCCTCTTGGTGATTCTCAGGCATGCTCAAGTTGGAGAAATGTCTTGCTCTCTACTGGTTTTTCATAACATTAAAGCTTAACTTTCTCACTGTAGTCTACTAAATGCCTTAGTTGCTCATATACTGCTTACTCAGCAAATGGTTAAGGTGTTACAGTACATAAAAGGGCAGAGGATCATTCTTACCCATCAATACCTGATGGTATTTTTTGCACAATCTGAGCATAGCTTTGAAAGAACTTTGTATTCCAACTGCTTTATCTGCTTTCTATCACTCCTCTGGTTTTGTGTTTAATAAATACATTGGAAATCTTCGTTGTTCTTGGCAATGCTGACACTTGGTTTTGCTGCCTGGTATTGATTTATATTCAGCAGTCCGCCCATATTGTTTTGGTCCTTACTAAATAGATGTGGCATTTCTTCTTGCATGCACTGAAAAATGATCCCAACTTTATAAGTGTGTGTCTCTTTACTCTCATGAGAAATTCGATTTTGTTGGATTATGACCATGTCTCCTGACTATAGTAGGTATTACCCAAAGTCAATCTGAGATGTACTTAGATTTAAGATGCATCTTACTTTTTTTGGGTTGTGAATTATGATGCTGACTCCACTTCTAACTTGTGCTGAAAGTGATGTTTGTATTATGCCCCCGATTGGGGGTTACCCCTTCCTTGTCTATATTAGTTCTCTACAGTACTACTAGTACCTAGAAATGCTAGTTTAGTTAGAAATGCTAGTTTACTTACAATACTTCTTGAGAGCTATAGTCAGAGGAATTACATTGGTGGAGTTAATTATTTCTGCTAGTACATCTGAAATATTTGTATAGCTGAGATGGTAAAGTAGTGAGTATTACAATTCACTTTTAAAATTTAAAATTCATTTCCTTATCTGAAGTACCTCTGCTTCAAGCTTTTGATACCCACTCACTAATTGTTCCTGTGATGCACAGTGCAGCTCTTATCTTAGAAATGTTGGCCACACTTACATCATTGAGTTCTTAGGTCTGTGCACTGTTGGTGCACTGTTGTTGTTTTTTGGTGCAAAGTTCTCAAATTCATGATTAGCATCACACTGTAACAGTTTTCTTTTAGCAGTTAAAGACCCATTTGTATGGGTGAGTAGCCAGGAGATACCTTATTTAGATTTCCCACCTTGAGTTAGTACTCTCTGAAATGATTTTTTTTTTTTTTTTTTTTTTTTTTTTTGAGGCAGGGTCTTGCTATGCAGTTCAGGCTGGCCTTGAGCTCACTTTTGTAGCCTAGGCTGGTCTCAAACTCACAGCAATCCTCCTGCCTCAGCCTCCCAAGTGCTGGGATTACAGGCGTGCACCATGCCCGGCTGAAATGATTTTTTGAAAGATAACATGGGCACCATTCATGAACCAGGAAGGCCCAGGGACTTTGTTGCTTTGCTGTACTGTATTCTTCCCGAACATGGTGATAAATACTGCATGTAGAATACTGTGTTTTTCAAAAGTCTGTAGACTTCCAAGAAACACCCTTGCATCATTCAGAGACAATATATAGAGTAAAATTGGTAGAAATATTGGAAGAGAAAATAAAAGTCAATGGGGCACTTTATACTTTTGGCTTCAAGGCCAAATACATGAAACTGTGGGCAGTATGCCAATGTACCTGTGACCCCATCCCTAGTGCCTGCAATGCTTGTCACCACAGTGTTGCTTTCCGATGTTGATGTAGTAACATCTTCTCATTGATAGAGCCAGCATTGTATTTGTAGGTTCAGAGGAGTCTGGCCAGTAGACAGGGAAGCTTTTATTGAGCTGTTGCTTGTGTTTGCTTGTTAAAATACTTCCATATATATCATTGTTGGGGGCTGGGGAGATAGCTCCGAGGCACAAGTGCCTGCTGGGCAAGTGCAAGGTCGTGAGTTCGAACCCTGGTCCCCCCCAAAAAACAAAACAAACAAACTCACATATATATCATTGTTTCTAGAGCCCCCTGAGGGCCAGCAACTTCTAAAATGGACCCTCCTTTTTTGTCCCTAGAAGAAGATCCATCCTACCCAAGGTGGAAACCCTGCAGTCATAGAGTCCTTAGGTTTTGTCAAGACCTATGGCACATTTGGTTAAAATATAAAGTAATAGATGGTTCTCAAGAGAAAATAGTATGTATTAGGATTTCATGTCTAACTTGAAGCTAGAAGACAATGTTTATTGTGTGGCATGTACTGTTTCCAGAAGGAAATTCCAAAGAAGATTTCAGTCTCTGGAATAAACGTTTAACATTCAGAAATAACTAGTTTGACTTGATAATAATTGACACTCCTTTCCACCCTTTAGGCATAGAAGATGTTTACATATATTAAAATAGAACCCTAAATTATATGTATCACTTGATTCCAAATTTCTGCTTGGATACCCTAGTGTTAAAATTGCTTCCTTGTTGGGTCTTTCATTCTCTAAAAAGGCCTAAAATAGGATGCAGTTTTACTGTTCTCTGCCCATTCCAAGGGTTTGTGTACTTGAAAATTTCCCTTGTACCCACAGTCTTGTCAGCAACACACAGAAGCGATGTTGGTGAAGTGCTGCCTCTTGATGCGATGTATTTAAGTGTTTGTCCCTTTTCTCACCTGTAGGGCTCCTTGGTAATGACCAGTCTAAGGGATTAGGACCAGCGTCAGAACAGTCAGAGAATGAGAAGGACGATGCATCCCAGGTGTCCTCAACTAGCAACGATGTTAGCTCTTCAGATTTTGAAGAAGGGCCGTCGAGGAAAAGGTTAGTACCCAAGGCTGAAAGTACTGGAACAATAACTAAGCAGGAATCACAAACACAGGTGGCCAGTTTATGCCCACTTACATAGTCTTGCTTTTGTAGAGGAGTCAGCATTACAGAATTCCTAAGTATTGCCCAATGACAATGACCACAAATGAATAAACATAAAGTGCTATGGACTGAACAAAGCAGTGCCCCTGCTATTTAGCATTTGGCTAAAGAGTTATCAGTTAGTTTTATTCTTCAGTTGTTTCATTGATTACCTTCCAACATGTGATGATGAGATAGCAGAGGTCATTTGGCCATCTTCTGAAGGGAGATGTTTGGAAAAATGTGAGGAATGAAATATGGTATTTTTGAAATTATTTTTACTTAGCAAGAAAGTAGAATTTTCATGGTATCTCTTATACACATATTGATGTTTAGTCAAGTTGGCAATTTTTTCCAAGCTCACCATTGATTGTTTTTATGTCTTTCCTGATTAAACCTAAGATAGTACGGTAAGAAAGTTGACTACATTTATTCTGCGTGTGTTTGTGGTTTCAAGGTCAGTGGCAGTAACATTTTATAATGATAATTTCTATCGGATATTCAAGGAGACCCTTTGCTGGTATTGTCCCTATTTAATATCTTTGTCTTTTTTTTTTTTTTTTTGTCACATTTAGAATAGTTCATCACATTTGTTTTCCTGAGTTACAGCCTTATTCATAACTTTTTGTTAGAAGCATAGTTAATGTGTGAGATGGAGGGGAGTTTTGCTCTCATGTTCTTTGTTAACTCATTTTGCAGAATTATACTTATTATTATTTTTGTGAATTGGAGATTGAGCTCAAGCCCTTGTGCTTACCAGGCAAGCGCTTATTCTACTGAGCTATTTCCCCAGCCCCTGTTACTTTTGGAAAACCATTTATATATGCATCCATAAAACCTTGGGACAGGGGCCCAGTGGGATGGCTCAGCGGTCTAAAGCGCCTGCTTGGGAAAGGTTGGACGGCTTCAGGGACCGTGGTTCGATCCTCGGCACCACATGCTGCACCAGCCCTGTCCTCGGGGTGGGCTGAGCCAACCATAAAAATGAGTGAATAAACAAACAAAGGTTCTGAAACAAGAAAAAAAATAAATAAATAAAATTAAAAAAATTCTAAAAAATAATAATAAGAACCCACTTCTGGATGGGAGCACATTAAAAAAAAAAAAAAACAACAAACCTTGGGACAGCTGAAAAATAGGAGGAAAAGAGTAGCCATTTGTAGACAGCTAGCTGCCTTTTTGTTCTGGGACCAGGATTCGAACTGACGACTTTGCACTCGTCAGGCAGGCACTTCTGCCACAGAGCTATCTCCCTGGCCCCCACTTTTGGGTCTTAAATTTTTTTAAAGTGTATTTTAGTACAGGATTTACATAGATCAGACTCATAGTGATCCTCCTGTTTTTAACCTCTCAAATGCTGGAATTACAGTGAGTCTTGAAATTTTAGGTTCATAGCTCAAGTCCTTAGTTTGTTTTCCTTCCTCATGAAATGTCGTTAAAAATAACCCACAGTGCACTGGGTTTATTTTTGGTTCCCTTCCAATTTTCTCCACCCTCATTGTAAAGGATTTGCTCAGAGTACACGTAAGATGCCTATTTATGTGTCTTGGGCTTTGTGTGCCGTGTGACTCTTAAAAAAAAATTGTTTGTGCATCTCAGTGACGACCATCGCCCCGATAAATACACTGGTGTGGCAACACCATCTGTGGCGGCCCCCCACCCCCCCATCCCCACGAGTGCGTCTTCACGTGTCTGGCATTAATGTCTGCTTGAAATCTCCAAGAGCATGCAAAGAAAAATAAGCACTCAAATTTAGTTTCAAGCAATCTTAACCATTGCAGATCTTCAGAGATTACTGTGTCAAGTACCGTCTTACTGAATTTTTAAACAGTTGATGGAAGGGCCTGCACAATAGCTGAGTTGACTAAGCACCTGATGAGGCAATCACGGGGACCAGGGTTCCATCTCTGGTGCCACATGCCAGGTCGGCTTTAACCTTTAGCACACTGGACCAGCCACTGAGACTAGGTGTGGTGGTGCACGCCTGTAAATCCAGCACTGAGGAGGCGGAAAGTAGGAGGATCACTGTGATTCTGATCTGTGTAGTGAGACCAAGCATATTTTTTTTTATTATAGTCACATTGGTGGAGAAACCCATGGGGTCACACTGTATTTGAAACTCTTCTAGGGAGACCTTGATTGCAGACAGAGGAGGAAAAGGCACGTGCAGTCTTCCAGTGGGTGGTGTTAGCAGGGCATGCGTTTCCTGCATTTTTTAGGGTAATGATATTATAGGATAATAATTCGATGTGTAAAATTCTAACTTTTTAGTTGTATCAGGCTTTGAAGTAAATCTTCCAGTGGGTGGTGTTGGCAGGGCATGCGTTTCCTGCATTTTTTAGGGTAATGATATTATAGGATAATAATTCAATGTGTAAAATTCTAACTTTTTAGTTGTATCAGGCTTTGAAGTAAATTTGTTTTGACTCTTTTTGCTATTGAGGGGATTTGGTGTCACCTCTGCCTTCTGAAGCAGAGTGGATGACTTTGAACCTGGCTTCCTAGACCTAGCTCTGGTACTGTTGAAACAGGTGCTGAGACATGTCCATCTTCTGTACACTGAATCTTCCTCCTCCTCTTCTTCCTCTTCTTCTTCTTCTTCTGTCTTCTTTCTTCTTGTTGTCTTTTTGAGACAGGGTCTCATTATGTAGTTCAGGCTGGCCTTGAGCTCAGTTTTGTAGCCCAGGCTGGTCTTGAACTCTCACTGATCCTTCTGTCTCAGCCTCCCAAGGGCTGGGATTACAAGCATGTGCCACCATGCTCGGCCTGAATCTTTTTAATCAATTGACAGGTGCTTGTTATCTCTGCAAGGATGGAGTCAAGCTCTCAGTACCCATGAACATGTTTATTTTTGAAATTTGGTTTCAGGCACTGGGTAGGTTGTTGGCTCTTGTTTCTTCCTATGGGTATTCTGTTGCCCACACATTATCCAAATGTAGGAAGAGTGTGTTTATTTCTGAGTCAGGATCTTGCGGAGTAGCGCAGGTTGGCCTTAAACTCATGACCCTTCTGCTTCAGCCTCCTTAGTGCTAGGATTACAGTTGTTGTGACACCATACGTACCTGGGAAGAGAATGTTTAAAATCATTTGTTTGCATTCTCTTGTAGAATTCCCGGAAGTAAAGATTGAATCCTAGAAACCCATCATCAAGATTTATGTACTTGCTTTGAACAAAGTATTCTTTGAAGAATGATGGCAGTGGCTAGTGTTTCTCATCTTGCTATGCACATCTTTCTGGAGTCATCAGTTACTCTACATTTTGTGTACTTTTGGTGAGACTTAGGAAGGCGGAAAGGATTGGGGCAATGAGAGGAAATTGACAGACCCATGTAAGCCTTACTTCAACCTTACTTGGTCTTATTTCCAACCCACAAATTGAAGCATTAACTTTTTTTTAGGTGATTCTTTTTTTTTTTTTTTTTTTTTTTTTTTTTTTTTTTTTTTTTTTTTTTTTTTTTTTTTTAGAATTTTTTATTTTATTTATTTACTTTTTTCTTGTTTCAGAACTTTTGTTTGTTTACTTATTTATTTTTATGGCCCGCTCAGCCTGCCCTGAGGGCAGGCCTGGCACAGCATGTGGTGCCGGGGATCGAACCGCGGTCCCTGAAGCTGCCCAAGCTTTCCCAAGCAGGCTCTTTAGACCACTGAGCCATCCTGCCAGGCCCCTTTTTAGGTGATTCTTATAACAAATGTTTTAAATGTACAGCTAAAATCATTCTCCTGTTTATAAAATTTTATTTTGCTGCAGCAAGCTGTTATTAACCTTGAAGTGTCAGATGTAGTTTACCATCATTTTTCTTTGAGTGAGCTTATTTTAGGAGACAGCAATAAAGACCATAGATAGGTCTTTAGTTTTGAGGTTTCTTGAGTGTGTGACTATTTTACAGAGGGCTTTTCTTTATGGCAGTGGTAGGGCACAATAAGATGTGTTTCTTGGGGACTAAAACTATGGAACACTGGGCTATAATCCTACTATTTGCTTATTTAATTTGTGACAGAGTCACAAATTAACTGCCCTGGCTGGTCTCAAACTTTTGACCCTGTTGCTTTAGTCTACCAAATACTTTCAATTGCAGGAGAGAAACCATTGCACCCTACCTAACTTGTACCTTTTTACCTAGGCAGGAAGTGGACCATCATGTAAAATCGTTCTTTGTAAAAGAGAAAGCTGGTGGGCAGAAGGATGGCACATTTGATTTTATCCCGAGCAATTTAGGGGCATAGTAAGACCCTGTCTTAAATGTAGCTCATTGTGAAAGCCCTAGGTTCAGTGCCCAGTAACTAACACACACACACACACACACACACACACACACACACACACATACACGCACACACGCACACGCAGAGGAGAGAAGTGCAAGAGAGAGAACGTGCTTGCTGTACAACATTAAGCCTGCCAGCTAATGTTAGACTCTTAAGATGTGTGTGTATACATGTATATGATGTGTGAGAGAGGTCTACAATATTAAGCCCCTTAGCATATCTTAGAGGCTAAGATATATGTGTGTATACATGTGTATAGAAGTGTATGATGAGAGTGTTTTAAAAATTAAACATTAGTATGTTTTTTTACTGTTTAGGATGAAAACAGCAAAAATGTGAACTTTTTACTTAACCCCCTGTGGAGGCAATGGCGACTGTCTAGCTGCCTACCTCATACTGCTTGTTTTCCTTCCATTCTGCTGCTGTTGTAGGGGAAGTTTGTCATTCCCTCTCCAGGTGTTTGCAGTTTGTGGAAAACAGAAAGAATAGATCTTGGTCAGTCCTGTAAACATGTGAAGAGAGGGATGGCTGTTGGATAAGGGTGACCTGGAAGAAAATTGGTCCTAGTATGCACAGTGGATACAGAATCCAAAACAGGTCCTAGAAATGCCACACAAAGAGTAGGATTAATTTAGTATTTTCTGAATGGATTGAGGAAAGAGGCAAATGAAAAGAGCAGGAACTTTTTAGCATCTGCCTTAAAGACCATTTGTATAGCCTGATTGTTAAGAATGTGGCTGCAGCTGGTCTATGGCCACTCATTACAACTCTAACATTTTCAAGTGCATCTCAGTTTCATTGTTAGATGTGTGTTACACAAGTTTCCTTGCCCTGGTGGTGGTTGTCCTGAGCAATTTTACATGAGAATTAAAGCACATAATGGAACATTCTCTATGGTAGATTCATTACTAGCCATCAGCAGTGCAGGTGACTATAAGTTGCTACACATGAATTCACGTGGTCAGAGGAGACGTCTCAACTTGTTCTGCAGTTTTTTGTTTGTTTTGTTTTGTTTTGCTCTTCTTGAGACAGGCAGGGTCTTGCCATGTAGTTCAGGCTGGCCTTGAGCTCACTTTTGTAGCCCAGGCTGGTCTTGAACTTGCAGTGATCCTCCTGCCTTAGCCTCCCAAGTGCTGGGATTACAGGCGTGTGCCGTCACACCCAGCTCTACTGGACTTTTGATTTCTACATATTGCGATGCTACCTCTCCCTCTGAAGTGCCCTGTCACGTTGTTGGCAATGTGTGAGGGTGTCTTGTCTTTTGAAGTCACACAGGAAGGACCGTGTGGTGACTGGTGTGAGTTTGCCCCACTCAACTTGGTGTAGCCTTGGCACATTAGCTTGCAGGGAAGAAGACTTGGGGCAGTTTGTAGTCTGAAGAGCAAAATGTTGATACGCGGATTCCTTCCTGGCTCTTCACACCTTGGCGAAGGTTTCTGCCTGTATGTAGAGTGACCCTGGTGCAGTGCTGTTTGATATGCTATCGCTGCTTTAAAAAACGAACTTGGAAGCTTCTGAAGAACTAGCTTAAAATCTAGACTGCCTCTGAGAGGTAGAACAGAGGAGCTGCACAGGCAAGTTAGCATGAACGTGTCTAGTCCTGGTTCAGTAGATGGAGAGTTAAACAATTAAGTTAATTGGTACATTTTAGGTTTACACATGATCACATTCATCATTGAGGTTTTGTACCTGTGTGTGATAGAACTTGATTTGTTTTCCCACGTTCCCTCGCCCCACCCTTCCAACCCTCTTCCCATCTGTAGAATTGGTGTTATATGATGAGGTGCTGAGCTCAAATGTTTTCACTGAGTGTAATTTAGCGCTGGATGTATGTTCTGAAATTGGTGTTAGTTCTCCCAGGATTAACAGGCATTCTCTCCACTGATTAAGTTGTATGCCTCTCTTGGTTTATTTTGTTCGAGTTCCTTTATCGGTGTTGGGTGTTGGGTGTTGAGTGTTGTGGTTTTTTTTTTTTTTTTTTTTTTGTCTTTTTGAGACAGGGTCTTCCTATGCAGTTCAGGCTGGCTTTGAGTTCACTTTTGTAGCCCAAAGTGGTCCCAAACTCGCACCTATCCTGCTGCCTGAGCCTCCTGAGTGCTGGGATTACAGGTGTGGGCCACCACGCCCAGCTCTTTTTATTTTTATTATTATTTTTTGGGGGGCGGGGGTGTTTTTTTGCTTCTAAGATTGGGAGGGGAAACATGGCTCAAAGGCACAGGAGCATTGCTGGGCAGTACACATGGTATTTGTAGCTTGGGGTTTGTTAATGTGAGCAGCCTTAAGAGTTAGGAATTTGAAGCAGGGTGTGGTGGCGCATGCCTGTAATCCCAGCACTTGGGAGGCTGAGGCAGGAAGGTAGGTGTGAGTTTGGGACCAGTTTGGGCTACAAAACTGAGCTCAAGGCCAGCCTGAACTGTACAGAGAGACCCTGCGTCAAAAACAAAACAACAACAACAACAACAAAAAACCCCAAAAACAAAACAAAAGGCGTTAGGAATTTGAAGTCTTGGATAGTTTTTCACTGTCTCTGTAACAAAATGCGACAGTAATACTGTTCACCGTTAAATGTACTCCTTACTATTGATTTAAAAAAATTAAAATAAAAAACAGCTTGGAAATTTTTCTATTACATATTTTCCTCTATTGATTTAGGTGTAGAAATTTCTACTAGTGAGACTTGTAATTACAACTTTGCAAAATAGTTTTTAAAATGAAAGATAAATGTTACTCAAGTTTAAAATTTTAAAGCTTTTCATGACTGAAATATGTGCTGTATTACTGGGATATAAAAGAATGGACAGAATTGAGAACTAGCCTATTATGTGGTATCTTTGAGACTAATAATATAATTAAATCGTAAATTTAAATTAAATAGTGATATAGTTGTATTTAGTAAATATTTGCTGTTTTTATTTACCTAACCATTGGCTATCTTTGGGCCTTGCTGTAGATACACATATCCTTCTGGTGTGATTTCCATTTTGCTTGAAAGATTTTGACAATTTTAATACAGATCTGTTGGTGGCAGAAGGCTCTTTGTATCTGAAAAGTTCTTCATTTCACTCTCAGTTTTAGAAAGTTAGGATTTGTAATTGTACAGACACATGCAGTTAGAGAAGTAGCAATTGTGGGCCAGCGAGATGGCTCAACAGCGTAAAGCCCCTGACTAGGCAACCCCCTGCAGCTCAGTTCCATCCCAGGCACCACATGCTGGGCCCGCCCCACCCCCAGGGCAGACTGAACCAGCCACAGCACACATAAACAAAGGAGGTGTTAAAACATTGAGTTAAAATAAAATTTTAAAAAATTAGGAACTATCATTTTTGAAAGACACTTTTTTTTTTTTTTTTTTTCTGGGTTTATTAATATTAGAAGTTGTTCGTTAGCAGTACTGCATTTATGTTGGGTTTTTGAGATAGGATCTTGCTCTGTAGTTCATGCTGGTCTTGTGCTCACTGTGGACCCCAGGGTGGCCTCACACTCACAGTGGATCCTTCCTGCTTCAGCCTCCTGAGAGCTGAGATCCCAGGTGCACAGGTCACTTGGTAGTAAGTGGCTTTGTAATCAAGTCAATCTCAGCTATTTTGTAAATTCAGCTCCTTTTAAAATGAGTGTAAGCAGTTTGATACAGTGTTCTGGCATAAATTTTCATACAGAAAAAATGTGTGGTGCTCATTGAGCTTATCATGAATAATCATATGTTTAACCAATCCTGTGAAAAATTCACCTGTTTAATTTATTTTGTGCATTCAGTCCCTTTTCCTTCTTGGGACTTCATTTACTCATATGTTGGTCTCCTTGAAGTTAGCTCATAGATCATCAGTGAAGTGTTTATAGTTCTTCTCAGTGTTTTGTTTCCTTGAACATTTCACATGAGATAGTTTATACCCTATGTTGCCTTTTTATTTGTTTTGAAAGTAGATACTCAGTATGTATTTCTGGCTGGCCTCCACTTACTACTTGTAGCTCAGACTGGCGTCAGACTGTGGCAGGGTACCGTGGATCATAGGCATGCACTGCTATACCTGGCTGTGTCCCTTCCTGAATCTGTGGAGTATAGTTTTAAGAGGACTTTGAGTATTTTGAGCCTGGTTCCATCATCCGTGTTAAGTTACAAGTAAATTTAGGTTGCTAGATTTTCACATACCTTATTGGTCATATTTTCCTACTATGTTGAGTGTCTGATAATTTTTATTGAGTACCAGGCATTGTGTATTTTTCTTGGTTGCATGCTTGACATCCTTGTGTTTTTGTGTTTATGCTGGAGCCTTGTTCTAGGATCTGATTTTTTTTTTTTTTTTGGAAATGGGTCTGTTTGGGTTTGTCTTTTAAAGTTTTATTAGGTAAGGCCAGAGTAGTTCATGGTGGAGCAGCTAACTCAGGCCAAACATGACTTGTATGTTTGTTTGTTTATTTATTTGTCTTTTTGAGACAGGGTCTCACTATGCAACTCAGGCTGGCCCTGAGCTCACTTTTGTAGCCCAGGCTGGTCTCGAACGCGCACCGATCCTCCTGCCTAAGCCTCCCGAGTGCTGGGATTACAGGCATGCGCCACCACGCCCGGCTTGACTTCTATGTTTAATAAATTAGTATTTATCATATTGAAAGGGGTGGTATTCATTGCTGCAAGTTGGATTAGAAGGGGGCTGTTCTGCTGTCTGATCCATTCCCGTAGTGCTTGTCCCTGGGCAGCTCCTGATGAGCTGAAACCTTGAGGAGCTCTTGCTATATTCTAGCGCTCCATATGGCTCCATACTGTGCCTTCTGGTCTTCTCAAGCTCCCAGCTCCTCCTCTGCAGCTCCTGGATATCTCTAGCCTTGCTTTACCCAACTCTGGTGCAGTGCAGACAGCGTTCTCTTGGAGGAGCCTGCTGGAAAAAGCAGTTTTTTGTGCTCAGGTCTCTCATTTCTTCTGTGACGTTCGTTGTCTCGTATGGGTTTTACTTTCAAGAGATGGCAGATAAGTCCTGTGTCCTGATCATCTTTTCCAGAAGCACAGACTCTTTCTTTTGAATGAGAATGAGCAAGAAAGGGCGGGAAATGTTACCTCAGGAAGCCTTGTGCTTTATCTTAGCCACAGTCACCAGCTTTGCATTTGGTTTTGATAGTCATTTTACAAACGGAAAAAGTAACATGAGTAAGCCCTGACCCAGTAAAAAAGAAACGTTTCAAAATTAATGAAGATTTGACTTGTTGTGGAGTAAATCTTGGTCCTCAGTGAAACCTGAGTATTAGGAAATGCTTTCATTTCTTTGAAGCTGTAAAACCTGTGTCTAAAGGAGACCTTTCCATTTGCAAGGTAATGTAGTGATGATAAATCCACCAGAATTCTCTTAAAATGTCCATCCATCTGTCAGTCTGTCCATCTCTCCCCTTCTCTTCCTTTCTTCCCTTTTCTCCCTC
>PVJA010010725.1:0-56658 GCA_004027025.1 Myocastor coypus
TTAACAGAGTTGTGGATTCCCTTACTAATGATACGCTTTTTGGAATCATCCAGAGCTCCTGTGAGCTTGCATTTCTTGTTATGAAAGTGCTTCTTCTTCATCCAGGCATGCTGACCCCAATTCTGCAAAGGTAGAGTTGGTGTTTTGGTGGTTTTGTAACTGATTTGGGGTTTTATACAATAACCAGATTCATGATCCTTATTCAAATGATACTCATGATATAGGAAAACTATAACTCTCAAACTGTTAGATGTCGAATGTGGCAAGTTCCTGGTCTCACAACATTGATGAAGTAAATCACGAACCAAAGAAGGAAGTTAGAAAACTTTTACTGGAAATAAGGGGAAAGAGTAGAAAAACAATCAGTCCTGGATTTCTAGAAGGGATTGCAAATGGGTGACCACCAAGACTGTTTGACAGGGATAACTTATACAGTAAAGTCACAATGTGGGTCCAATGTGGGTGAAACTACAATCAGCCTGTAAGATTATAAGTATAGCTGCTTAGCTAATAGTGATCCTTGCTAGGGAAACAAATCACTTATCTAGAAAGAACAAAGATATTTTGGAGAATGGATGAGACTAAGGGTCTGGATGCTCTTTTTTTTTTTTTTTTTCAATTTATTTTTATTTTTATTTTATTTTTTTGCCTTTTTGAGACAGGGTCTCGCTGTGCAGTTCAAGCTGGCTTTGAGCTCACTTTTGTAGCCCAGGCTGGTCTCGAACTCACACCAATCCTCCTGCCTCAGCCTCCCGAGTGCTGGGATTATAGGCGTGAGCCACCACGCCCGGCTAGGATGCTCTTGTCACCCAGCTATGCACGTGATGCCATTCTGGGCCTACTGGACCAGATGGTGTTAATTACAGTATACTCTCAAGTTGCTATCTATCTTCCAGGCCTGCCTATTGCATCTCCATCCTGAGGTTTGTCTCCAGCCATAATTCTGATGTCTCTAATTTTTTGTGCTAACTTCCTACAAGGTCCAGTCTCTCTCTGACTGTATATTAATGTCTATTTAACTTAGCTTTCTGCAATATTCAGAAAATCTTGACGTGGTGAGAAGCATATGAGATCCACAGACCCTAGCAATAACAACTGAATAGACTTGGGCCTAGGCTATGGTTCCTCCATAGACTGTCACTTGCCCAGCACTGACTAACACAATAATTCCTGATGATGAGGCAGGATAGAAGGCCCAGTGCTTCTCTAGGAGATGCTGTTCACTATATTTCTTCTACTACAGTGGTGGAAACACCAAGTGCTGTGAAGCTTGTTATGCTTTATGTATAGGTGTCCCCCCAAAGCCTCATGCTGTCATGGGGCTGCTTCTGGAATTTGTAATTGATTATTGTGGAAATGGGTGCTGCCCCTTCCCTGGGGCAGATTATTTGCATTTCAATGTAAGTCAGGAAGAGAAGTTAGGTGCTTGAGTTGATGCTAACTCTTCCAGGGCTCTTGCTCTTAGCCACCACCATGGAAGGTTGCCCTCTGTCATGTGCCAGTCTGCTTTGGAGCCAGCTAAATATGGACTGAAACCTCCAATAACTGTGAGATAAATAAACCTTTCCTTCTCTCATTTTGAGTGTTGGGTGTTTGTCCCAGCAACGAGAGAAGAATAAGTAAGACAAAGCTGGTCTAATTATTTTCCCACTCATCCCCCCACCCCAACACTACCACTCAGGGAGACATTTGTCTTGGCTATAGCAGACTTTGGCCACCATTACATTTCCCACAAAGATTCTGCACTGGGACCTCTTCCAGACACAATATTTCTCCACTGCCTTCATCATGGAGGTCCATGGTAGCACTCTCTGGTAGCACTCTCTGCTACTCATGGCCAAATTGAAAGTCTAACACTGTTCACACCTTTAGCTCATCTTGTATTCCACACACTGGAAGCAAAAATATGTACCCTTGGGAAGTCCGTGTGCTCTTTCTTCTCATTCTTGCTATAGCATAAGTTCTAATAAAGCTTCTTTAATGGCATCTCTTTTGCCCATTCATGATTTTAACCTAGAGGAGAACAGGCTGGACTATATAGGTATGCTAAACCCTGCTAAGACTAAAGGTTGCTGGTGCTGAAAATGACCTGGTAACACTGAAGATAACTAGTACTCAGGAAACTGACAACAATTAAGCATAGCTGAAAGCCGTCATCTGTGGTGCCCCAAAAAGTTTTGGAAGCCTGCTGGTAGCTGCTGGTTCCAACTGGCAAGGAGGACCCCAACACTAACAGCTGAGCTTTCAAAGCTCAGGGCTGGTAAGACTAAAAGCGTTACACTCCCTATTCATGATTTCTGTGTTTATTGAGCAAAGGAAACTTCAGGGGGATGGTAACATCTTAGTACCTGTCCTGGAACCTTTCTCTTAGGCCTCCAGTGATAATGGTTTGAGGGAGGAGCCTGTGCAGATCAGAAGGGACCCAGGGGCAAGCCAGAGCAGGAGCACACCAGGGCCCAGTGAACACAGTGAGGCTGCTGTGCAGGGAGCTCAGAAGAGTGGCAGGGGTGAAACTAGAGGGGAAGGTGGGTGTTAAATTGTAAAACATGAGATTCTATCTTGAGTGAAACAGGAGCTAGTGAAGAGTAAGGTGGAGAAATAAAGCTGACTCTCACTTTAAGTACTTCAGTTCAGTTGCTTACTGGAAATAGACTACAATAGTGAAAGGTGAAATTGGGAACATAATGCTATGGCAACACTAAGCCATAGATCAGTGGTTCTCAACCTTTCAAATGCCGTGACCCTGCAATACAGTTCTTCATGTTGAGGTGACCCCAAACCAAAAAATAATTTTGGTGGCTACTTCAAAACTGTAAGATTGCTACAGTTATGATTTGGAATGGCTTTAGGCGACCCCTGTGTTTTGGTCATTTGACCCCCGCCAGGGTTGAGACCTACAGGTTGAGAACTGCTGCCATAGAGGATGGTGTTGCGACTAAGCTGGTACCAATGGGGTGTTGAGAACTGGTTGTGTTTGGATGTGTTTTGAGGACAAACCTACAGTTTTTATGAAAGAATCCAACGTGGACAGTGAGAGGAAGATGAATTGAGAAAGACACCACAGATTTTTATATTTATTTATTTATTTATTTATTTGCTTCAACTACAACAAAAGCAACAGGATTGGAAGCTGGGAGCTGGGGTGGGTTTGGAACATGCTGGATTTGCACATCCAGCCTATTCAAGAGCAGGCACTGTAGGCAGGAATCTGAATCCCAAGGATCAGGTCAGGCTGGAGACAAAATTGGGGTGGTGGAGTCAGAGCAGATACGTCACCCAGTGCCCCAGCAAAATAGGGGTCTGGGGCAAGTCCTAGAGTAAACTCCATTCAGACAGCAGAGCAAGCAGACACCACTTATGAGACTGAGATTGTCTGCGAGCTGAGATGATATAGGTCCTAAAGACTTAGAAATGTGTCTAGTAGGAAGTGAGTTGTGCTGTGGGGTGTCTAAGAGGAGCACTGAGAACTGACTCCAAGTTCTGGTGAGGAGGCTGCCTTACTGGAGTGGATTGCAAGGAGTGGGAGGAGAAGTGGGCTACTGAATAAAGACACATTTTGAGAAGTTTTGATGCCAAAGGAAGAGAGAAGAGGAGGCATCAAAGAGCAATGTGGGAGTCACAACAGAGTTTCCTTAAGATCAAGAGGGGTTTGGATGGCTGCAAAAATAATCTTCCAGAAGAGTGTAGGAGAGATTCTGCAGAGACAGGAAAAAATTGCAAAGCAAGATCCTGTTGTACTGGGGCTCAGGCACAACACCTCACAGTATGATGTATGGCATGCTGAAAGCTTTGCACTGAGGATGTGTTCAGAAGCATAAAACTCTGGCAGTGTGCTGCTCTCCTCTCTCCTGTTCATTTTATCTGCCAGGGAACCTGAACAAAGTAGGTTTCTTTTTCCCAAGAGGGTCATAAAAACCAGAACCTTTCCCCAAAGTTTGACTTAAAATATAGAAATACAACTTCTGCCTTCTCTGCCTTTCATTATGGGAGCTGACCACTAAGGAATTCTCTGACCTGCCCTGTCTGATAGTAGATCATTCAAGAGAAAAAGTCCTACTCCATATTCGGGCACACAGACAACGAAGTTAGGCCTTGGTGGGTTCCCCTCAGCCTTCTTATATAATCACCTTTCTACATGCTGTCCATTCTTTATCAGAGCTAAGCATAAAAATAGACAGTTTTCGTCACAGCTACTTGGAAGGCTGAGGTTACAGAACCACATAAGCATGGCCAGGTTGGGAAACATAGGAAGACCCTGTCTTAAAATAAAAAATATAAAAGGCTGGGGTGTAGTTCAGTGTGAGGACCCTGAACTCAGTCTTTACTATCTCAAAAATTTTCCCAATTCTATGGGCCTTGATGTCTGAAGGTTCCAGGCTCACACAAAACTTTGATCATATAAACTGTTTGCATATTCCTGGTTATAGTAATTTGTTGTCACTTAGGTGCTTGATCAGTGTCACCTGCACAAGGTGAAGATGTGCCGTCATTCACAGAGGGTGGCATGAAGACCTCACACACGTGCGTGCTTGGATTTTATGGGAGTCTGCAGCCTTCTACTTGTCCTAGTTTTTAAATGGCAGTAGCACAGAACATCAACCATCCCTGAGATGCTTAGCTTGCAGTGCTCGTCATTCATGAGTCATCTTCAGTGTTTCAAGAACATATTTGTGTCCACACCAACTGGAGCTAGTCTATAGGAATAGAACAAGGTGTGATGTTTTTTGAAAGTTTCCAGGTGATTTGAAGTTGTGGCAAAGCGAGAGGCTCTCGGTTGGGAGTTTGAGGAGAGAGGATAATGGTTTGATAAAACAGCTACCTAGGAGAAAAGGAGACATGCCTGGCTACAGAAATATAGTTGGGTTTGTGATTAGGGTTTTAATGTGAAATGGCTAGGGTGGCTGTGGCTTTCTCCAACTATGCTCAGACACAAGGTTGGTAGAGGGATGGGTTTTAAAAGGTGGGCTTTTATTGAATGTGCTTCATGGAGGAAAAGAAGGCAAGAAATATATGACAGTCATGGATCTGGAATCTACGCCCAAGAGAAGAGGAAAGTTGGAAAATATTGATATCCCAAATTTAATTACAAGGGCTGGAGGATGGTAGATAAATGGCCTCTTATCACAGGAATTTTTTTCTGCTTCAAGTTTTTCCATGAATAACATTTCCAAAAGAGGAGAAAAGTTAGTTACTAGTTACTCTGCAGGGTGACATTTCTGAATGCATGTAAAGCCTGAGCCCAAATCCCCCCAGGACCCCTAGGTACTATGCTCCTGTTCACAGCCCCAACCACACACAGTGGGAGTCCAGAAGCAGCAGCCACTTCCCCTATGATCTGCCCTCTTGCCTCAAGGCTTTTCTGTGCTGGCCCATCCCTCATATCACCCAGCACACATGCCATATGAATATGGGCAAGCTATACTCTCCTCCCACAGATTTTCATTATAAGAATATTCTAGCTCTAACAGGATTTCCCAGCTTCTATCTGGCCTTGCTACTGCTGGATATTGAGGGAACTTGTCCCAAGACTTGGCCCTTTGCAGGAAAGCACCTGTTAACACTCAGTGAGCCCTTTTATCCCAGGGATTTCTGTTTCCCAAGAGCTTTGGTTTAATATCAGCAAAGGAGGGCATTGAGAATCCAGGGAAGTCGCTTGAGGAGGTGGATAAATGGGCTCTTATCATGGGGATTTTCTTCTCCCTCAAGTTGTTTCCGTGATTAACATTTCCATGAAATAATTTGGGGCAGCCAGACCCCCTGCAAAGCAGCACAAATAACTTTGATTAGTCTTTCAATCTACCCTCTTTTCTAAGGGCTTTAAATCAATTTTTTTTTGTTAACAAATGAACATTATGAACTGTTTAGAGCAAAGGAAAAAAAAAAGCACATATTGAAATTTAGATCTTTCTATTCTTAGAAAATGGAATAATGTAGAGTGGCAGTGTTGATTCCAATGACCTTTCCACAATTTTCTGTTCTTGTTTTTTTTTTTTTTTGAGACAGGGTCTCAATATATTAACCAGGCTGGGCTCAAACTTGCCTCAAACTTGCCTCAGCCTCCCAAGTAGCTGGGATTACAGTCATGTGCCATCACAATTGATTAAAATATAAAATTTTTAGACTGTCATCTGCACCCACCCCCACACCTATCTGGGGATTGTCAAGTAGCTACGCCACAGGGCCCTATAAGCCAGTAATTGCTGGCTAAATATTTCCCAGGAGCAAGGCTGCCTTGTTTATTCTGTTCCAGCCCTTTTCTCTATCCACAAAAGAGCTTACCTTCAAGTCCTCTGTATTAATTGTTGTTCAGGGATGGGGGAGGGGCATTAGTGTTATAGTGGGTGATGGGCTTTTCGATAGGTTTCTACATTCTTGTGCATAATGAGCAAAGAACTGGATGCGGCACGTGATGCAATGGAAAACGCAACAAAGTTTAATTTAGGCTTACATATTCCTAGAGCAAGCTGGCTCCCACTAGCAGGAAGAAAATTCCATGAACGCTGAAGGCACTGGTTTTAAGAATTTCAAATTCTGAGATGGTTCTAGAGCACCTCCAGTTGCGTATTCCAGAGCATGACTGACACCATGATTGACAGGGAACTAAATGATGTCAGCTGCATCTGTCACTCATGTCCTTTCCTATAATTTACTTTGTTATAACCGGATGCATGAGATGAAGTCCCGATGCATGGACCTTCCATGCGAGTGAAGCAGTGTGGTCCTATAGCCTCAGTTGTATTATTTGTATTTTTAGGAAGAGGTCCCGGAAGTATTTCCAGGTTAATAATAATCCCTAGCCTATACATTAACACTGAAGTCACTGCAGATGCCTAGAATGTATTTATTGCCTCCAAATTCCTTGCCACTTCATCATAATCAATAGTGTCCAGGACAGAGCAACACATTATCTAATTTCTCACAATTCTTCCATATGAATATGTTCCTCAAGCCCTCTCCTGTGAGTGCCATTTAAGGGGAAAAGTAATAAGTGGGTAGAAAGGTCTGAAATGGAAAGGAGATTGCCACATGGTAGAAGAAAGCCACAAAGTCTTCTGGTTGACCAGGCCCTTCCCCTGGGTGCTCATCCCCACTCCTGGGGTGGGGAAAGCTCTGCTCTTAAGCTCTGGACAGCCAGCATGGGAGGGATACACTTTGATTCAACTGCGAACCTCTTTCTAAGAAAATTTATGTGGCCCCCCCCCAAGGACTCAGAAACTTGCCCTCTACAATATAGGAGATAATGGTACAAGCAATGATTTCCTGAATTGGAAATACAACTGTTCAGGAAATAAAACCAAGAACTGAGGGTCACTCAAACAGCTCAAAAGATTAAAGTGCCTGCAAGCAGGCACAAGGGCCAGGGATTCGATCCCTGGGCCTGCCATACCACTCCCCCCCACCACTTCCACCCCTCCAGGGCTTGCTGAGATGACAATTGAGACCAGGCATGGTGGTGTGAGCTTGCAATTCCAGCTCTTGGGAGGCTGTAAACAGGCGATCACTATGAGTTCGATATAGTAGTGAGACCCTGTACACCCTGTAGACCCCCCCACAGAAAATAAACAAGAACTGACAAACGAAGTTGCAGTAAGTTAAAATACTTCTGCATAACAAAAGAAGCAACAGAGTGAGAGTGAGAGAGAATATACCTATTTATCTGCTAGAAGATTCATATTTAAAATATATAAAGAATTAGAAAAAATAGCAACAAAAGAATAAGTAACACACTCAGAAATCAGCAAATAATCTGAACAAACACCTCTTGAAAGTACAAATAGCCAAGTAATATATAATAAATACATAAAGATGCTCAAGGTCTTTAGCCATCAGAGAAAAAAAAAACTACTGAGATTCATTTCACTGCAATCAGAATTGCTATTATAAAACAAAAAAGAAAAATAACAAATGTTGCACGGATGTGAAGCAAAATAAAACCTTAAAAACTGTTGGGACTTTTTTGCTGTTGTTTTATTTTGTACCAGAAATCCAACTCAGAACCTTGCACTTGCAGGCAGGCACATAAGCCCTTATACACTATTAACTGGAAAGTAAATTAGTCAAGTAAATTAATTAGCTAAAAGAATGTGACAAAGCCACAGAACTTGGCATAGAAGCACCTGAAAAACCCAAAAGTAGAATTACTTTTACAGCTGTGATCCAGCTACATACCACTCCTGAGCATATATCTGAAAGAATTCAATATATAAAAGAGACACCTCCAATCAGAACTTATTCCAGCAGCATTCACAGTAGCCAAGATGTGGGATCAGCAGGATCTCTTCAATGACAAATGCACAGAGATGCAACACGTGTAGCACACAAGGGAGCTTTACTCAGCCTACAAAAGAGTGAAGTCTTGTCAATGGCAGAGAAATGGATGGAACTAGAAATCATCTTGTTACATGTAGTAAGCCAGACACGGAAAGACAAGTACCACATGTTCACTCTTGTATGTGGAAACTTAAAAAAAAGAAGAAAAAGAAAAGAAAAACGAAAACAGGATGATCTGAAAGAGGGATTACTAGGGTAAAGGAAAGAGCATGAAATAAGGTAGATCAAATAATGATATGTGTATGAATGAATATATCACAGTGAAATCATTATATCATACAATTCATGTTCCTTAATAATTACAATAACTTTCTTACCACTCTAGCTTGGAACATCTCCCTCCTTTAGACAAGACCAGCTAGATCTGGGCTGCTACACATAAGGTAGAAGCTGTGGGGGACCATCAAATCATGTTCCTCTGAGAAATGAACCCCATTGCCTGCATCTTTACTTGGCCTTTACCTCCAACCCAATTTGCTGAGATATGAAGAGATAGTTACCAGAGATAAATGTTGCCTTAATTGCCTAAAAGAATGTGACAGAAACTGGCCAAGGCACCAGTGTGTCTCATCATGGCAAACTGGCAGCATGTGAAGGTTGTAAGAATTGCTCCTCCATCTCCACCCATATCCCCACACCCCCACTGGCTGGGATAGAGGTTGAGCAAGAGCCTGTGAAATTCCAGGGCTAAGACATGACATAACATCTCTGCTAAGTCCATGAGACTCAAAATGAAATATACCTTTCCAGCAGTAAAGGTGCTGGCTTTCTAAACATTAAGTTATTCACCAAGCCACTATTGAATTGGGGAGCCTCTGTGCCTTGTGCAAGAGTGTTTTGTCTCTCCTTTGCAAACCATGCCTACTAAACTTCTTCTTCCCATACACTCTGCCATGACTCCCACCTGCCTCCCGGATTTGTACCTGTAAAAACCATGATCTGTCTGAAAATTGGCCTTTATTCCACTGAGAATAGAGCCCCTCAAAACTGCAGACCTTTGTCTTCCTTTCATCCACGTGCCACATTACTGGATGGGGGTTTTGGTAAAAGGATTCACTTGTGTGTAGCTGTAGGAAAGGGATAAGACTTCTTGAACTTTAATTGTGACATTGAGAAGGTGGGGATAGTACAGAGGTTAAGAAAAGTTACACTAATACCATGGGGTGGGAGAAATGCCATTTGTTCTTGAATGTCACATATTTCACTTACCAAAATAGAGGGTAAATCAGTATTGTAAATAACATTCATATTTTACATTCATATATGTAAATATCATGTAAATGTATGCAAATGCAGGTGTGAATGTGTATATGTAAGGAAAATATAAAAAGCAATGCACGTACTCATTTATGTTTATCACAGGATCCAGCACTCTGTCCCTGTATAACTGGAGTGTGGGCTTCGTAAATGTAGGAAGGCCCCATTCTGACTGGTGGACTGACTAAATGATCAACTTGTAATGCCCACTGAACTGAATCAGTATGGTCTTGGCTATGGAAGGCCCACCTGGGGATTGTTGCCAATAGCATGAAAGGAGAACTGGAGGGGAAGATAGAGCACTGTTGATCCTTCTCTCATGCTGGCTTTCCCGATATGAACTCAACTTGGCTGTTGTCATCATCAGAGGAACACAGCACCTTGCTGCGTCTGAGGATAGCTGCAGTTCTCTTTGGGGGAACTCTGGTTCCTTACTATAAGCATCACTTCCTGACTCTGGGTCAAATCCTTCATTCTACTGGTGCAGAATTTCTAGCTTCCACCACTGACATTTGAGCCTTCCTAGTGCAAATCCTTGATAGACTTGCATAAGACATTGTCATTGAGCTCTAGTCTTACAGTTAGACTTGTAGAGGACATTACCAGGGGCTCTAGGTTTTCAACTAGACTAGTTCTTCACAGGACACTGCTATGGGATCTAGGCACTCAGCTGGATTCTTTGGGTGTCTAGTGTGTGGAAAGATTTCCCAAACTCTTCTGCATTTGATTCTTTGAGTGAGTATTATAAAATAATGTCATAAATTATGTGTCCTGTATTGAATGTTTTCCCTTGTAAGCCCTGACTACAACACAAACCAAAAGGCCAGCCGCACACTGCAGCATGAGGTCGATGAAGCCTCTGAGGACAGTGCTGTTCCCCCATCATACAGACATTTCATTCCTTGGCAGCAGCAAAACAGTTTTGATATCAAGCAACTTAAACAATTTAGCAAAGGACTCTCTAAATACAGACAGGTATATGGGTAGAAAGATGGTTGGGAAATGCTGAAAAAAGGGAGTCCTGCTGTTCAGGATGAAGTTCTGTGTTCAGGATAAAGATATGTGTAGCACTGACTGGTCTCCCAGGTAATTTGAAGGGTTTTTTTTTTTTTTTTTTTTTGAGACAGGGTCTCTCTCACTGTGTAGTTTAGGCTGGCATTGAATGCCAAGTGCATGATGCTGTACTGTGTTTGAAAGCTCTGAGACACAAGGCCCACCACCCAGGGTGATGGGAAGAAAGGGACAGCACTGTGCTCTGGAAGGGAGAGCGCCACAGTTAGCAAGAATTGCTGGCTGCTAGGGGAAGCTGTATTGGGCATGATCTACAGCATGTATATTTGCCCCTTGAGCAACTTGGCAGTGAACAGTGGCCCTTACCAGGAGCAGGTCTACACAAGCCTGTGTAGTAGAGGAGTCTCGTTCCCCAGCTTATCTCCTCACCATCTCTCACAGTGTTCACACTCACAAGCAAGATCAGCTTCCATTGGCTGCTATAACAAATCACCACAATCTTGGTGGCCTGGAGCAGCTCACATGTGCCTCAGAGTTCTGAAGATCAGAAGTCAATACATAGGGTTGCTGGGCTGTAGGTACCTGCAGAGAAGGCTAATTCCCCCTGGAGGATACTTCTGGCAGTCCCTTTCCTGCTTATCCCTGTTGGCTCAAAGCCCCTTCCTCTACCTTCAAGATGTGTCACTCATATTCTGCTATCTTTTTTTCTTTTTCTTTTTTTTGAAATTTTAGTATAGGGTCTACAGGGTCTCACTATGTAGATTGGACTTGTAACAATCCTCCTGTTCTCAGCTTCCCAAACACTGGGATTACAGGCATGTGTCACCACGCCCAGTCTCAATCACCATGTCAGTGCACTTGGGGGCGGGGCTGGCACCAAACTCTGGGGATTGAGCCCTTACCACTGCTCTTACCTAAACAGGCACTTTAGATGGCTGAGCAATCTGGCCAGCCCACCATTCTGCTAACTTCTATCACCATCACCTCTTTAGGAGTTACCCATCCGTTCATCTCCCTCCTAAGATCCTTGCTACTTACTATATTTAGGACTCACTGAATCCAGGGCTATCTCCCACCTCAAAGTCCACAGTCACATGCACTAAGTTCCCTTTGCTGTGTGAGGAGCATTCAGAAGTTCCAGGAAAGAATGTTAGTGTCTTAGAAAGAATGTTAGTGTCTTATTATTCAACTGATTACATAAATATCCAGGATTTTTCTCCGTATCCTGGATTTACCTCTTGCTTTGACCTTTCAAAAGTATTTTAAATAGGGTTTAACTTTATATATAATTTCAGTCTGACTTTGAGCATGTCCCCCTAAGGTCCATGGGCTGGCAGTGTGGTCTCTGATATTCACAACCAAAGTTGCGAGGGTTTCAAGAGATGGTGGTGTCTTGTCCTGTGGGAAGCTACACTACCGGTAGGCAAAATCCTTGCAAAGAAACTTGGCGCTGTGGGATGAGCATTGCCTAGCACCGTGACGGTGCCCCTCAGTTCCTGGAAGTCCAGGAACATCTGCACCGCTGACCATGGCCATTTATCACTGCATTGCCCCCTAGACCTTTTCCAGAGAAAACAATGGCCCAAACCACTCCCTGGCAACTTCCTCTGACCCCTAGCAACTATTCCCTTCTTGAGTCTGTGCCCACACCCCATTTGCTGATTCTTTTCTATATCTCAGCCCACTTGCACCTGAGTGAGAAATAAAATTGCTATCACAAGGCCTGTCTGGCAGTTTTTCTGGCCCCCTTCTGTTATGTTATAGTTAGGTCATGGGGTTCCCTCTTCAGGAGGGATTAGTATTAATCCCTCAGATCTAGTTTTTGGAGAGTGGGCTGTTACACAACAGCAAGCCAGTTCCTCTCATTCTCCTGCTTCCTTGTTCACCCATGTGCCCTTGGACATCAGGCTGGTTCCATTCTGCCTCTCTGACTTGTTGTGATCCAGCCAGGGATCCCTTACCTATCACTAGGACTGTGTCCAGCCACCAGCATTTCCAATCAAGTGAACTTCTTTGCCCCATTAAGTACCAGCCATCAGGTACCTTGTTGTAGCAACACCAAATAGACAATGGCACCAATATATGTATAGGTTCTCCCTCACCTGCAGCCTCATGACATATGGCACCATGCCTGCCAAATCTCACCACCTCCCAGGAGAGACTGAGCCTCAGGAGCAACTCCTGGCTGTTTCTAGGGGAAGCCCTGACAGCTGCCTCTTGGGCCTTCTCCTACAACTCTCCTCATACCACTCTTTGGAAATTCTTTTCCAGAAAAGGGGACAACTTTTTTGCTGTTGATTTATTTTGTGCTGGGGTTGGAATCCAGGGACCTGCATATACTAGGCAAAGATCTACCAGTGAGTTGCTGTCTCAGTTACTTTTCTCTCATTGCTGGAATTAAATACCTGATGTCCAGAATTAAGGAAAAAGTTTTATTTAGCTCACAGTCTGTGGAAGTTTCAGTCCATACTTGGCTGTCTCCAACGCAGAGTGGCACATGGTAGAGAGCAGCCATTCCTGGTGAGGAGAACAGTAAAACAGCAAGAGCAAAAAGGAAGAGCAGTGGCAAAGAGCAAGCCTCTTTCCCTCTCTCCCTTATATTGCACTCAGGCTGTCTGAACCTGAAAGGGTGTAACACCCACACCTATAATCCCTGTATTGGATCATGAATTAATCACAAATTCCAGAAGCCTGCTCCATAATGGCATGAGGCTTTGGGTGGACATCAAGACACAAACTGTAAGATTTCACCACTGCCTCCCACAAGACTCATATATATCCTTGTAAGCAAAAGGCATTTTAGTCCATCTCTAAGAGTTGCCAAAGTCCTAACAGTTGCAACATTGCTAAAAAGTCCAAGCCCCAAGTCTCCTTCAAGATCTAAGGCAAACATTTTTCTGTGAGCCCTGTACAAAGAAAAGGTAAACACTTCCAACATTCAATGGCACACAAAATTACCATACCAAAAGGTACAAACAAGTGGATTCAAAGCACCGGGGTCAAAGCAAATCAAAAGTACAGCAGAGCAAACATTAAGTCTTGTCATTCCACATTAAACAACCAAGGTAATCTGTGGCAAATTGTGACCTCCATGTGGCTCCACTTCTACTGCAATTTTGGTGGGAGCTTCCATGCTTCTTTCTTAGGCCTGCTTTGCTCCTTTCCATTTTTTTTTTAGATGATCCATGTTTCTGACTTTTCCAAACTTCTAGGGTTTCCACTGAATAGGCTTCTCACAGCTTTCTTTACACACTGCTCCCCCCAGCACACTGCCTGGCATGTGGTACTTGGGATTGAATATGGGTCTTTATGCTTGCCACGCAGGTGCTTAAACCACCTAGCTATCTCGCCAGACCTGTGGAAGCCTTCTTAACCTCAAAACTCACATTCTACATGTCCTTAAAACCAGTACCACATGGATGATGCTAAGCTCTGGTGGCAGCTACAGCAGTAGCCAGGCTTTATTCTCTTGGCTGTGGGATATGAGTGCTTGGATTGCTGTGCATTCTGAACCTGATTCTGAGGAACAAATTCTCTAAATGCTGCCATTCTGAAATTTGGTATGGCTGCCACTGCCATTCTGGACCATGGTGCTCTGCAGCTTTCTCCTTAAAACTTTTGCTGTTTTGAGACAGCAAAGGATGAAGATTTGCAGACTCTTGTGATGCCTCCAGGCCATCTTTTCTATTCCCCTGTTCCTTCCCAGAAATGGAGATCTTCTCAGCTCTATCTTTGCAATCTGCAGCTTTTTTTGGAGCTTTTTTCCTAGCCGAACTCATAACATTTTAAATTATCCTTCTGGGTTCTTTGCTCTTGACTCTCAACATAAATCTGACTAACCCCTCCCTCAAAATAGCCATACCACCACTTCAACATTCAACTGCCTTGAAATTTATCTTGCCAGATTAATCAGTCTGCTGTGCTTAATCTCAGTCTCAAGCAAAGTCTCTGAACACAAGCAAAATGCAGACAAACTTTATGCCAAGCCATAACACACATTGTCTGGAGTCCAACAACCAATGCCATCCCTCTTCCCAGCAGAAACCTCCTGGGCCTGGTCTTTACATACAGGATTTCTATCATCTTTCTGGTCTCCTGAGCTCTGACCAAAATCTCCCACACAGAAAAGCTAAAGGCTTTCCAGCACTCCTCTTTCAGGTGACATCTCTGAAACTTTCCCATCTCTTGCCATAAGCCATTCCCAAAGGCTCTTGAACCATATGGTCAGGTATAGTCACAGAAATGAATCCAATTCTCTGGTACCAAATTCTGCTTTGGTTACTTTTCTTTTTTGTTGAGACAAAATGCCTGACACCCACAATTAAGGAAGGAAAGGTTTATTTAGCTCACAGTTTGTGGAGGTTTCAGCCCATACTCAGCTAGCTACAAGGCACAGTGGCACATGGCAGAGGGTAGCTGTTCATGGTGGTGGAAGATAGCAAAGAACAAAGGGCAGAGCAGCAGCTAGCAAGTCTCTCTCCCTTCCTTATGTTGCATTCAGGCTGTCCAACCCAGGACAGGTGCAGCACTCACACCTATAATCCCATCATTGGATCATGAATTAATCACAAATACTAGGGACTGGCAAGACAGCTCAGTGGTCTAAAGTACCTGCTTAGGCAAACACAGGGACAGGGAACCACAGTTCAATCCCCAGTACCACATGCTGCACCAACCCTACCCCCAGGATGGGCTGAGCCAGCCACACACACACACACACACACACACACACACACACACACACCACCACCACCACCACCAACAACAACAACAACAACAACAAAAACAAAAAACGAACCACAAACTCTAGAAACTGCACCATGACTACATAAGACTTTGGTAGGACATCTAGATACAAACCATAATAGTTGTATTCTCAGATCTTTTATTTGATTTTGAGACAGGATTTCACTAAGTGGTTCAGGCTGGCCTAAAGCTTAGACTTTTTCAGCTTCAGCCTCCAAAGTAACTGAAATTACAAGCATGTACTACTGCATCCAGCCAAGGACAACTTCTTTTAATCAACATGTTTCTTCATGATCTCTTGTCTATGCCATAAGCGCTTCTCTATTTTCTTAAGGGCTTAAGCTTTGGAAACACAAAATCTGGGAAGAGACTCGGTTCCTCTGCTTCCAGCCAACCTCTTTTCTGTCAGTATTTGAGTAAAAGATATCATACCTCATGCTGTTAAATATACGCAAAACCTGGAGATTGGGAGCATCTTCAAAGATACCAAGAACATTAGTCATTTAACACTGAACATGGACAAATCCACCAGAGTAGTTGGCAGCTGAGCACATCCTATTAGCTGTGACTCTAGTGCCCTAACCTGAGGGACCTGGGAAGGGAAGTAAAGGACAGGCAGGGCCTGCTCCGTGGTAGGCACCTTGTGGTAGCACAGGACTGACTCTCATGAGCTCATCCTAATGCTCTACATTCTTGCCTTGTTCTTAGTGGTTTTGTCCTTGAGTCTCTATTTTGTGAATTAAATTGGTGGACAGGGAAGCATGTGCCTGGGCAGAGGGGTCAGAGGTGTGCCTTTCATTGCATGTAGCAGGTAGCATGTAGCATGTAGCACAGCATGGTTGCTATGCCTGAAGGCTTAAACTGTAGACTTTATCCTTATAGTCCAGAAGCTGGAAGTCCCAGATTGGGATGTGGGCAGAGCTGGTTCCTCCCTAGGCCTTTCCTTGGCTTGTAGATGCCATTTACTCTGTGTGTTCATGTGCTCATCCCTCTGTTGTGTGTCTGTGTCATGTCCTGTTCTTGTAATGACCCTAGTCAGGCTGGATGAAGAGCCAACTACTTACTTAATTTCTTCTTTAAATATCCAGTTTCCATGGGGCCCGGCGGGATGGCTCAGTGGTCTAAAGCGCCTGCTTGGGGAACTTTGGGCGGCTTCAGGGACCGTGGTTCGATCCCCGGCACCACATGCTGTGCCAGCTCTGCCCTCGGGGTGGGCTGAGCCAGCCATAAAAATGAGTGAATAAACAAACAAAGGTTCTGAAACAAGAAAAAAAAAAATTCTTTAAAAATAAATAAATAAATATCCGGTTTCCAAACTCAGCCACATTCTGAGGTACAATACTGGGGACTAGAACTGTGAAATATCCACTTAGAGGACAGATCGTTTCAGCCCATAACAACAGGCCCTTTAGTTTGAAACTAATGATGCACATTTTAAAAAAATGAATAGTTTTGATCACCTTAACCAAGAGACTGTGATGTACTTGCAGCTTTATTGTGAAATACCCTTCAGAAGGAACAAAACAGCGTTTCCATATAATCCTACACATCACAATCAAAGAAAATCAACGTTTAGAATTCACTCCCTTCTGTTCAGGAATAACAGAACCTTCCCAGGGCTTTCCTTTCGTTCTGGCAGAGAATTAATAGGAAGAAAAGTCATGCATTGGGTATCTCGTCGGTGTTTGTTTTTAATCGTTCGCCTCACAGTTGTCCAAACGTAATTAAGCTCTTGGCTTCATAGAACAGAGATGAGGTTAATTACATGTCATTGGCCATGAAGTCTATTGTTATTGTGACTATTTGTATCTTTAGACTTAAGAGAAAGGCCTCACATAGAATCTGAAATTTATAAAGTAAGGATATTTACCCATAATTTTCTGCTGTGGTGCACTACTAATTGGCAAAATTAACCATTTCTTCACTTCCATAAAGATAGTGTATGTTCTCTCCAAGGAGTACCCTGAAGACACAGAAAAGGTTTGGAAGAAGCCCCAGGCAGCTGACTGAATCCAGAAGAACAGAGTTCCTTCTAATACAGGTGGATCCAGGATATCCATGCAGAAAGACTGCTCTAAGGTCAAGGCACTCTCTGTGGTTTCTGTTGTCATGGAAACACTGATCAGAACTTTCCTAGCTACTGAGAAGATGTCTGTATTGACTGAGGGCTGGTATCTTCTCATAACCTTTGCGGTAGCCCATGGGGATGTGCTGCTTTTGCAGTCACAACACAGGTGAGCCAGCCCTGAGCCTGAGTTGTTATTTGTTCTTGTTGTCCTTGCAATACCTGGCAACCCTTGCTTCTGACAGTTTGATGTATGAGGGGCAGGGAGGCTTTCAAATACTTGGTGAGCCGTCCAGATCTTGAAGGAGCCTGCTGAGCAGAGAGACACGGGCCAACCATGTAGTCACCATTCCGCACATTCTTTCAAGTTTGGAAAAACCACACTTGTTCTTTTTGGCTATAGGTTCTTTAAAGGAAGATCCAAGGAAGTGCTCACTGAGTCTTTGAGAGTGTGATCAGCCAAGCAGAAGAGGGTTCTTTCATTCAAGGCACATGGAAATCGTGAATCAGGAAGTGCAGTGCTGGTGGATATTCGCAGTTAGCCGTATCAGCACCTCAGTGGCATATCTGGAGCTCTTAGCAGCCTCTCCTAATTTCTGCCAGATGTTATCTGATAATGGTTGACACTGTTGCCAACCTGGTGCTTGCTTCTGGGCATTGCTTGTTCTCTGCTGCCCATGCCACCAGTCAGTGAGAAATGGTGCTATCACAGATGCCGCCAGGCATAGTTGGTCTCTGATTCTTGCCACCAGTTGCTAGAGCTCCACATGGCTGGTGTTCCCAGTGTGTATAGTTCATTCTAATGCAATCTACTCTACTCACACTATTTGAGTTAAGAATTCCCAGTAGATTTATAGGAGTGTCTCAGACCACACTGTCCAATAATTTTTTTAAGAATTTTTTATTTAATTTATTTTTGTTTCAGAACCTTTACTTGTTTATTCATTCATTTTTATGGCTGGCTCAGCCCGCCCCGAGGGCAGGGCTGGTGCAGCATGTGGTGCCGGGGATCGAACCGTGGTCCCTGGAGCTGCCCAAGCTTTCCCAAGCAGGCACTTTAGACCACTGAGCCATTCCACCGGGCCCTGTCCAATAAATTAATTACAAGCAGATTTTTTTTTCTTGTTTCAGAACTTTTGTTTGTTTATTTATTTTTATGGCCAGCTCAACCTGCCCTGAGGGCAGGGCTGGCATAGCATGTGGTGCCACGGATCCCTGCAGCCACCCAAGCTACAAGCAGATTTTTAAGACAACCTGAGGGAAACATCATTGAAGAAGCATCCCTCCTACATAACCCAAGAAAAGTGAGATGATAAAGCTTGTATAGAGAAAAGAGTTGTCCAGGGTTGGTTGAAATTTGAGGCTGTTAATTGGTCCAACTTCAGGTCTGCTGCATGGTAGAAACTCAAGCTCATTGTGGTCATATAAGACATCTCCTGGGATGTGAGGTGTCTAGGACTGCACAACCACAGCTGTTGATTAAAGCGCAACACAGGCAAACCAGCTCTGAGCCTGGGTTGTTTTTTGTTCTTGTTGATGAGACTTTGGCAGGACATCTAGGCAGCAGTTTCTGGAGGAGAAGGAAAGATTTGCCTGCTTCTGGCTCATCTCAGATGAAAGCTGCGGACTACCCTCCAGAAATATGCTATACTTTTTTTTTTTTTGTCTTTTTGAGACAGGGTCTCACTATGCAGCTCAGGCTGGCCTTGAGCTCACTTTTGTAGCCCAGGCTGGTCTCGAACTCGCACCGATCCTCCTGCCTCAGCCTCCCGAGTGCTGGGATTACAGGCATGCGCCACCACGCCCGGCCAGAAATATGCTATACTTTTAAGAAAATTGCCGGTGTGTTGACAGCAATAATTACAGCACAATAGCGACCGTCACAAGCACTGACTCCAAAAGCAATGTACCAGCAGTGATGTTTGCTTCTTCAGGTATTCCCCAAGGCAATGATATGCAAAACACATTTTTTTTGTACTAGGAATCAAACTCAGCACCTCGCACTTATGAAGCAGGCACTTATGCCATAGAGCTATAGCCCCCACCACTACAACACATTCATTTTATAAAAGAAAAAAATAAGGATCAGAGGATGAACCTTCCCAAGGCTGCAGAGGCTCCCTGACCATCACTTTAACCCTAAATGGCCTTCATAGCCCTGATAGGTTGGAGGAATATGAACATTTTTCATCCCAGTTACACCCCACAGCTCCAGGCCATAGGCAAACCCAGAAAATGAAGCAATTCTGAGGACACGGAGCTGAACGCCCCAGGACCGCCCTGCAGATGAAGACACCAGGGTCAGAACTGGGGAGAAGACATTAGCATTCTCTGCTTCTCACTGACACCAGTCCACAGCCTGTCCTCAGCCTGTCACCCTCTGCAAGCCACAAGGTAGGGAGGTTGTGAGGGTGACACTGTGCAGTCCAGATGAACGACCAGCCTCTCCAGCTGAGAGATGGGGTTCCTGAGTAGAGCAGAGGGTGGGTCAGAGCCCTGGGGTGGAGCAGCTGCATCATTGTCATTCATCCTGTGTCTTGAAAGCCAGGACCCAGGCCACTTGGAGCAGCCTGGGAAAGATCTGATTCTGAGCTGTCCCAGGTCCTCCTATCTCACATCGATCTCAGGTTCTGAGATGTGAGTTGCAGTCCTCAGACCCAGCTGCTGGCCACAGCCTTCCAGAATCCTGCCTTCAATGTCGTTCCTGCTAGACCCAGGGTCTTATTCTTGCAGCCTGGCAGACAGCTGACCTTGTCCCCTGACCATGTCATGATATCCTTGAGGAAGGGAAGAAGAGAAGCACAGCCCAGATCTGGCCATACATAGTCTCCCCAGGGCAAGCCCAGCCGTGACTAGAATGACAGAAATCATTACACAAGTCAATAATGAAAAATCATCCAATAGTTACTTTCATTTTCTGAGATAATAAAATGACAGCACCAACCAAATTCCTAGCCTTTCACAGACATTTACTTTAAGAATCAAAATGACAGTGTTTAAAAGGTTTTGTCAATGAGAAGCTCCCATAGTTCACTGCTTAAAAGAAAAACAGATCTGAGGCTCAAGGAACAGACTTCAGAAGTGACTTTTAACTTTGCCATTATCCAAATTGATTGTTTGACCCAGTTTTGCCTTACTTCAAGGTCAAAAGCACTTGTGGTCTTATAGGCTGCATTTTTCAGTATCTAAGAACAGAGGGATACTCCAAAAATTGCCATTGGATTTAAAAAATAGCCCGAACAGTTGTCTTACATTTTTTTTTTTCTTGTTTCAGAACTTTTGTTTATTTATTTATTTTTATGGCCGGCTCAGCCTGCCCTGAGGGCAGGGCTGGCGCAGCATGTGGTGCCAGGGATTGAACCTCGGTCCCTGTAGCCTCCTAAGCTTTCCTAAGCAGACGCTTTAGACCACTGAGCCATCCTGCCAGGCCCTACATTTTATATAGTGGACAGAGAAGTGACTTTAAGGGATGCTTATTTGTGGAAGATACTAAGGTGCTAAGCACATTTTATCTTACTGGATCCTAAATCCTATCAAGTGAGCATTAACCCAGATCACCTGTAAGGAAGTAGAGGTCCACGATCTCCAGCCTTGCCAATGAGGTTCTGTTGCGTTAAGTCATATGATTTCCTCAGAGAAAAGAAAAACAATTATTCAATTTACATGGCTAACATTTTAAAAACAGAGTTTTAAATTTTTGAGATATAATCTCTGCTTAATAAGATAAGCATGTTTTGAATGACACATTTGGTGTTTTATTTTTGTTTGTTTGTTTTGTTTTTGGGTGGAACCGGGGCTCAAACTCATGACTTTGCACTTGCCAGGCAGGTGCTTGTGCCACAGAGCTATCTCTCTGGCCCCTTGAATGACACATTCTGTAAGCTTCAACATTGCTTCTATCTTCAAGGCCACCATCAGAAACTTGAAAAAGGATCCTTCATTACCTCAGAAATTCCATAGACTTCATCAAATGTCAAGTTCCACCCAAACAACACTTTTAATTTTGTCAAAATATGGGTCAGCTTGTGATCCTTTAAAATCATACCAAATGGGATCATATAACATCTAGCTTTTGGTACCTGATTTCTTCACCATGACATAAGCTTTTGAGATTCATGCATCCTGCTTTCTGCTAATAAGCAGTCTGATCTTTTTTGTTGCTGAGTTCTACTCCACTTAAGATACACACCACCATTCATTTACCTATTCTTCTGTTGATAGACATCTGGGTGGTTGCTACTTTTTGGCTACAAGGAATATGGTTGCTATTCTCATGCAGAACTTTATTTGGTATATGTTTTCATTTATTTTAGACAATATCCAACAATGAAATTGCTAAGTCATAGAATAGAAGTCAATTTTATTTAACCTTTTTAGTTTTTTTTTTTTTTTTTTTTCTTTCTTTCTTTTTTGGTATCAGGAATCAACACAGATCTTACATTTACCAGGCAGGCACTGTGCTGCTGAGCTACATCTCCAGCCCTATTTAACCTTTTAAAGAACAATCAAATATGCCTCTAAATTGTTGTGTTGTTTTGATTAAATGCAGAGGCTCATTTGACATTTACAAAACAGCTTTGATTTCCAGGAATAAAATAGAACAAAAATCTCTGCTGTTTGGGGACAGCTTGTTGGCAAAGACACAATGGACAAATGAATAAGATAAATATGGAACATCCAATGGTAACAAGTGCTCTAGAGAACAATAAAGTTGCAAGGAGAAGAAAGAATAGGAGAAAGGGGAGGAGGAGGAAGAAAGGGAGAAGGAGGAGGAAGAGGAGGACCAGGAGGAGAGGCGTTGGTGATTGGTCTGTGCCCAATTCGTGCTAGCTACTATCTTTTCTAAAAAAGAGACTGGATTCAGCTGCCTTTGTCACCTAACATCAACGCTTTGGATCCCACCTTAAAGAGATGACTGGGGAGGAGTTCCAGAGACCTACCTGCCTTCTTTGCTGGACAGACCATTCCTATCATTGGAGGCACAAAGGGGCTGAGACAAGAAACCAATGCAATTGGCTGGGGCCCTGGGGTCAGCAGCTGGACTCAAAGCCTGTGTTGCCCCAATCCTTAGAACCATAAGCAAGTCACTACCTGCTCTAAGGCTCAGTTTTCCTGCTTACAAGAAAAGAATAGCAAGTCTTAACCTCATAGTGTTATGTGAAGGAGAGAGTATTTATAAATTGTTTGAAGCACAGCATTAAAAAATGATAAACAGTTAATGTTAATTGTCATCACTTTAAAAACAGAAACTTGGATTTTTGTCTCTTCTGTGTCTTAGCTGAGTACTCAGTCCTATTCACAGCCTGCCCTTGACCTTCCAGGTCATGGCTGTTGAGCCACTGCCTCTGCAGGACCTTCTGAGATGGCTCACGTTCTTTGCTCTAATGACTTTTTTCTCTTTGCTGTGCTGGCCTGCAAGGAATTCAGCCCCTTTCTTTGATTTCTACCTGGGGTCTTTTGCTTTTGCCTGATGTTATGGGACAAGAGGATGGGCCAGCTTGTGTGATGGTGCCCAACACTTAGGGATGGGCCTGACACTTCATACCAGCACCTGCTCCATCTGGCACTGCGGCCCACTGCAAAACTATCTTCTGGGTTTTCTTCCCCATCTCTCTTGACATTTACCACCACCATTTCTTCTTCCTTGCTCCAGGTAGTACTTTAACTGCTTTGATTTTGCTTTCTGAAGCTCTTGTCCTTGGTGTTCAAGACAATTTCTTCTACCTTTTGCTGCAGTCCACTAGACAGCCTGTGTCCTCTCACAACAGGTGGCTTCTTGGAGCCTCCACATGGCTTTCTGACAAACAGGAGAGTCATAGCAATATCTTAGGTCCTGCTCATATCTTTCTGTCCCTCCCTCTTCTCCACTGATGAAGCCATTCTGGTGTAGTAAAAAGAGGCAGGCATCCTCAAGTGCTCAGCCCTGTAGAAAGTTGGCTCTGTGCCTGAGATCTTTTTTGGTGCTGTCCTTGGGATATTTAACTTGTCCTCCAGGTTTATTCCACTAAGGAAGTCCTTGGATTTTCTTTGCATCTTTTTAGCAAACTACATTCTGTTCTTCTGCTATTGTGCACTAGAATTATGTCTTAAATTATTCAGCTTAATGTTCTTCTCTTAACTTACTTCTTTGTAGTTGCTAAGCTTTCTAATTTTCTTTTCTCTTAAAAATCTTTCTCCCACTGGGGCCCAGTGGGATGGCTCAGTGGTCTAAAGCACCTGACTTCCACAACTTGAAGAATGAGAGGTTTATTTTGCCTCATGTTTTGAGTTCATGATTGGCTGGCTCCAAGGCAGAAAGGACATGCAAGGAGGTCATGACAGGGAAACTGTTCAACCTTGATAGCCAAGAAGCACAGAAAGAAAAGGCTGGGAACAAGCTGGTGACATTTTTCAAGGTGGTACATTTGGTGACCTCCCTCTAATCATGCCCCACCTCCTAACAGCACATGCAGCTACAGAACTCATCAGCAGATCTATCCGCTGCTGAAGATAGCATTCCCATAATCCAATTACCCTCCAGACACATGTAACTTCAGGGAAACATTAACAACTAAACTATAACAAGATCCAAGACTATAGACCAAATAAAATGATACTTCCAGCCAGGAGTACTGGAATACCTTGGTAACCACATGCAAATCCATGAATCTAGACACAGTCATCATCCTCTTCACAAAAGTAACTCAGAGTAGATTACAGACCTAATATCACACACAAAACAATGCAACTCCTAGAGGCTAAGACGAGCAAATCTCAGCGACCTTGGATTTAGCAAAGACTTTTTAGATCACAAAACACAATTACTGACAGAAGAAAATATTAAGCTTTGCTTCATTACATCAAAAACTCTTGCTCTGCAAAGAACACTAGTAAATGAAACACAAGCTACAAAGGGGGAGATGGTAGTTTCAAAACACCTGTCTGAAATATACAACTTAAGAGTACAAAGCTAACAACTCAATTTAGAAATAAGCAAAGTATCTAAATAGCCACCTCACCAGAGGATGTCCAGTGCCTAGCACATATATAAAAGATGTCAACTACCATCTAACATGAGGGAATTACAAAGGAAAGAAGCCATGAGCTAGCATTGCTGCCATGCAGTAAAAATACGTCTGGCATTTCCTCCACGTCATGACGTAAAGATCTCAACTAAGAAACATCCCAGGTTGGGACCTGGCAGGATGACTCAGTGGTCTAAAGTGCCTGCTTATAGTGTGGCTGCAGGGACCGTGGTTCCATCCCCAGCACCACATGCTGCGCCAGCCCTGCCCTCAGGGCAGGCTGAGCCGGCCATAAAAATAAATAAATAAATAAACAAAAATTCTGAAACAAGAAAAAAAAATTCTCTATTAAAAAAAAGTTCTGAAACAAGGAAAAAAAATAATTCTAAAAATACTAAAATAAAATAAAAGATAAAGTCTGTTTGAAAGGAAAGAAAGAAAAAGTCTGTCAGCTTTGAGGTATAATATAAAACTGCTACACGCTTTTTTAACTATAGGTTTTCAGTCATTTAGGTTCTTGTGTTTTTAGGTATTCCATTCACAAAAAGAACATGCATAGAATTCTTTTAACCCCGTGTAACACCCTCATTCCAACTGCAGAGGTTAGCCCATTTGCATGACAGCAGTCTGGTTTGGAATGACTGTATCTTGGTATGTGCTTTTATATGTTCACTGCTTTTTTTTTTTTTTTTTTTCATTCTTTTGGCTTGATGGGTACTCCTCCTCACTCCCCCATCCCCACCCCGTGATCCTGTATTTTCTTTCTTCACTGTCTGGAAATCAGATTTTCATCCTTTGATTTTGAGACAGAGTCTCACTATGCAGCTCAGGCTGGCCTGGAACTCACAGTGATTTTCCTGTCTGTTTCCCAAATCCTTGGATTACAGTTGTGTACCACAATGCTCTAATTTTATTCTTTTTAAACAACTGCATTGTAAAGGTGTTTTATAGTTTATTCACTCAGCTTTCTGCCTACTAGTGAGCATATGGGTTGTTTTCAACCTTTTACTGTTACACAGATTACTGTGTTAAAAAGAGCAGCTTCGCATTTACAATAGCTATCTTAGATCTTCTAGTACAAGTGCTTAGCACATAAAGACAAAAGGATCTTTAAACATTTCTTATACAATAGTAGGGCCTTGGAAAATTCTAATAATGATCAGTATCCCCGGACTTACATTCTTTGGTTTAAATAATTTTAATACTATGTTTGATCTATATATTAGATGTGATTAATATTAAACATTTTTATTTTGTTTGTAGTACTAGGAACTGAACAGAAGATATTTGCACTGAGCTACATTTCAGCCCTTTTTAAATTTTTCTGTTGAGGGGCCCGGCAGGATGGCTCAGTGGCCTAAAGCGCCTGCTTGGGAAAGCTTAGGCGGCTGCAGGGACCGCGGTTTGATCCCCGGCACCACATGCTGCGCCAGCCCTGCCCTCAGGGCAGGCTGAGCTCGCCATAAAAATAAGTAAATAAACAAACAAAAGTTCTGAAACAAGAAAATAAAATAAATAAATAAATAAACTTTTAAAAAAATAAATTTTTCTGTTGAGACAGGGTCTTACTCAGTTACCCAGACTGCATTTGTGCTTCTGATCCTCTTGCCTCCAGTCCCTAGAGTGTTGGCATTACAGATGTGTGCAACTATATCTAGTTGAATATTATTAATATTGTTTTATACTATAAATGTACATTTAGGTGTACCTCCATCAATTTCTTTGCTCTACATTCTTCCTGATACAACGATCTTCTATCTGCATCATTTTGAAATTTATTGAGTTCCTTGAATCTGAAAATTGGTGCCCTTCTCCTCAGTTTTTAAAACATGATCCATTTTCCTGTTCTGGCTTTTGTTAAAACAAAAGCTGCACCTTGTTGTGGGTTGTTTTCTGATTCCTCTTTTATGTTGTTTCCCTTTGTCTCTCCAAACTGTACTGTGAAAATACTTTTAACCTATCTGTGAGTTCACTAAATTTCTCTTTAGCCACATCTAGTCTGCTGGTAAATCTATCTATTGAATTTCCATCTCATTTATTGCTTTATAATTTTGGCATTCTAATTTGGTTTTTGAGTATCTCTGTGGCTAGTATATGTGACTGCTCCCAGCCAAGATCTCTAGGCTCCTTTTCCAAGCCTGGCTCAGTGTCTGCTGATTCTCCACATAATTCCCTATTTATCTGCAGCCTTGTGATTTGTGCCCAGTGGCTTATTTCCTTGGATTGTGGCCCCTAGAAATTCCTTGATTCCCAGCTTGCTAGCCATCAAAGACTGTTTACACTTGGTTTTTCATTGTCTCCTGAAGATACACCAGCCTGAGACCATGTTGAACAAAACATCCACTTTTGAGTTCTTTGTGGCTACAGAGGTTATGCATAATTAGACTGAAAACTTATGTGATACCTTACTTACAGTTATGTGTTCTAGGGGAAACATTTTTCTCTTCTCCAGCACCAAATCAAGACAAGGAAATGTCCTTTATTTACTTTCAACCATCTAGGGATTATTTCCCACTCATCCTGACACTGAAGGCATAGCCCTTTCTACTGCCAGCCTGAGCAGGAATTCTGTGTCAGCCTCCTTAGTAGGCAGCCTAGAATTCTGACCTCCTGAACTTGTGTAGTCCTAGAAGCAGAAGTAGATTCTGTTTTCAGAAGAAACTGAGAAATCAAAGACCAGCATTCCACTTGCCCTATGTTTTAGCCCTTTCCCATGGTTCTGATCTTGCTTTGCTTCACATCTCTGTGGAGTTCTTAACTTGGTGTCATCCAGTAAATTCTTTAAAAGAAAACATTTAGTGCTAATTTATGAATACAGTTACTTCAATTGTTAAATTGTCCAGGTCACTAGCAGAAGTGGGAGCTGAGCTTTAGATGTTGACATAAGTCCTTTGAACTCAATGATGAAACATAACTGTACAGTGCCCATACTACACCTCTGTGGCAGCTCCCTTGGACAAAACCAAGACAACCAATTACCAACTGATAATTACCAGCAGTGGTGTTTCTGGTATATAACCTGTCACAGCAGAGGAGGCATTTTTCTATGACTCTCTTGAGGAGACAGTAGATTGCTCCTGTGTGAAGGTGATATAACTGATAAAGCTCCTGAGACTCAGTGGTGATCTGCTCCAAACTGTTTTACAACATGCCAGAAAATCACCGAGGCTTATGGTGGGTCCTCACAGTGTAGTGAGGTAGCAACTGCTAGAAACAGCTCCAGGTGTCTGAACTCCGACAGCCACTTGCCTCTGGGGGCTCGGGACTGCAGCCTTCCATGTCTTGCAGAGCACTGCAGCCAGCCCCAGGATACAGGACAGAATGAGATACAGCCTATAAGAAATGGAGCATGACCACACACAGGTCACAGTCACCCTGTGATTTCAGGCCCTAGCCATGGGTGGAGCTCAGAAAGATCTGGGAAATCACTAGGGTGGGTTTTTTTAAATCACGTGTGTGAAAGAGGCATGCTGGGTATATCAGTCACTTTTCTCTCCTTGCTGGGACAATATACCTGGCATCCAAACTTAAGGAAGAAAAAGTTCACTTAGCTCACAATTTCTGGAGATTTCAGTATATACTCAGCTGACTTCAAGGCAAGGTGGCACATGACAGAGGTCAACAGTTCATGGTGGAGGAAAACAGCAGAACAGGAGCAAAATGGAAGGGCAGTGGCAGAGAGCAAGCCTCTGTCCCTCCCTTATAATTCAATCACCCTAGAGCTGGTGCAGCACACACACCCATGATCCCAGCATTGGATCATCAATTAATCACAACCTCTAGAAGTCTGCCCCATGACTACATGATGTTTTTTGGGTTTTGTTGTTTTGTTTTTTACTATAGGTTCTACAGGGTCTCACTACACAGATAGGACTTGCAGTGATCCTCCTGTTTTCAGCCTCCCATCTGTTGGGATTACAGATGCACACCACCATGCCCAGTCTCAATTGCCATCTCAGAGTGCCCCAGGGGTGGAGGCTGGCACAGCACGTGCTGGCACCCTGGTCCTTATGCCTGTTTAGGCAGGCACTTTAGTCCACTGAGCTATCTGGCCAGCCCTGTATGAAGCTTTGGTGGTATATCAAAACCCAAGCCATAACACTGGACAAAGGAATCTATAGCCCTCCCCAGCCTGCTGGTGTGCTGTAGAAACTATCCTCTAACGTAGCAGAGAAGAGTAGCCAACAGCATCATGGCCTTTGCTTGGCACCTGACTGGCATCACACTTGCGTTCTCCTCTTGCCCACTCCTCACTGCTATGACTGTCCTGTGGGCGGAGCATCTCATGCACAGGTGATGCACTGGTGAACATTTCTAAAGGGTCATAGAAACACAAAATAGCCCTTGCTACATGAGACAGGCATTACTTTGGATTATTTTGGGGCAGAGTCTCATCCCCTTGTTGGGCAACATGCCCTAGCCCAACATCTCTGCCTCTGTCTCTGTCTCTGTCTCTGTCTCTCTCTCTCTCTCTCTCTCTCTCTCTCTCACACACACACACACACACACACACGCACACAAACCTCAGGCAGCACACTTGTCTGAGAGAATGTCACGCACATGCACACACCTATTGGCAGTGTCTTCAGCAGGTTCTGAGGGTCCTACTTCTCCCTGCTCTTTCACAGCACAGCAGCAAGGCTCAGTCCAAATTCCTAGGTTTAACTGTTTGTGATACCTACTAGCTGTGACATCTTGGACAAGTGACTTCGTTTTTCTCCTTGTCCGTTCAGTTCTTTGCATGATGGCTGCAATGAGATGTCATGAGGCTAGGTGCATGGGAAAGCATGCTTGTGCGAATATTAGTTTGGATTAGCACAAGGGACAAATATCTATCTACCTATCTATCTACCTATCATCTCTCTATTTGTTGCATGGTTAGTGAATTGTGGGAATGTACATGTAAATGTAAAATAACAGAAACCCCATACCTGGAATGGATAGGCTCTCCCCCTAAATGTGCTCTCTTCTTTTTTACTCATTTTTCCCTTCTGCTTTACTCTTGATGCTTTTGACAAGTCACCCTGTGAGTCACAATGTGCGTCCACAATGCACAGAGAGAGTAGACAACAGCATAACTGCCTTTGATGGCCCAACAAATCCTGTGTTGGGTTGGTGGCATGTTAGGCAGGGAGAGGCCCTAAATTGAAAACCCATCCCTATGGCCTTCCATGGTAGGGGTTCCCTAATCAAATATTAATGTACTGTTGGGGGACATATATTGGCAGGGCAGAAACAATGGTTACATCTGCCCTTGCGAAGCCTGAGCTGGCCTGCTTGGCACCATCCCTGCCCTGCCACCTCCACATCCAACACATTTGTACCTTCCTCTCCCGAGGCCAGCTAACTTACACTCAGGGGTCTCAGGCAGGGTGTCCATCTCGAGAGATGCCTTGCAACCAACTGCATCCTCCCTTTCAAATGTGAGGCAGCACAAGAGCAGTTTAGCTGCAAACTGTAGCAAGAGTCTAGAACGATGAGAGGAAGGAGGGCCAGGCAAGGGAGCAAAGGAATCTTGCTCCCAGTGTGCTAGTGTGTTGTAGAAACCACTGCTGTTCTAGAGCAACATTAGCCTTGGACACTTGAAATTCCTACTATGCCCATGCTGGTTTTAGTGGAATTGTTTCCTAAAGAAAACATCACTCTGTTGCTAGTCTTCCCTGTCATGCTGTGTGTGTGTGTGTGTGTGTGTGTGTGTGTCCTTCATCACTTTGGGCTGCATGAGTCTGGCTTTCCTAATGACTTTGTTGATGTACCATGGAGACCAAACATTCAGATAGGGAGCATGTGTGACACTCCTGTATGCATTAGCTGTATCATATAGTGGCTTAGCAACTTTTGAAGACACTACAGAAAAACGAGCCTGTTAAGATGAAAGCTATTAGAGTATTTAGAAAAGAACTGAAAATTACAACTTCATAAATTTTTGCTATGTGTATTAAGAATTATGTACAAATCTCATATAACATCTGCATGCTGACCCTGAAATAACCACATTCTCAACTTTATGAAATAAAAAGGAAAGATCTATACAGATACCTCCACAAAGAAGTAAAAAAGGAAAAAGATACCTCAACATAAAGAAAGCACATGGGGCTGGAGAGATAGCTCAGTGGTCTAAGCACCTACCTGGAAAATTACAAAGACCTGGGCTTTATCCGTGATACCTGTGCTCTGACCTGCATAGCAAGACTCTATACCAAATAAATTAATAATTAAAAGCAAAGCACATGAAAAGTTGGTCAGCACCACAAGTCATCAGAGAGGAAAATTATTACATTTTTAAAAATTTATTTATTTATTTGGTACAGGGTCTCACTACACAGCTTAGACTTGTGGTGATCCTCCTTTTTCTCCCTCCTCAGTGCTGGGATTACAAGCGTGCACCACCATACCCAGTTTCAGCTCAACTCAGGGCCAGCACATCACGCAGTACTGGGGATCAAACCCAGGTCCTTGAATTTGCCAGGCAGCTGCTGAGACTGCCAAGCTATCTCCCCAGCCCAAGACAAATTAAAATAACCATGAGACACTGCCACACAGCTATTAGGAGAGTCACACCAGAGCACTCATACCAGCAAGTGCTGTCAGGGGCATGGGGCAAAAGGAGCTGTCACTTGCTGCTGGCAAGAATGCACTTAGGAAGACAATTGGCTGTTTTTTTTGCACAGCTAAATAGTTCTGCTACACAAGTCAGCAAGCTCACAAGTATTTACCCCAATGAGTTGAAGAACTCATGCAAAAAAACTGTACTTGAATATTTGCAACAACTTTTTTTTTAGAATTACTATAAATTAGAACCAACCAAGATGTCTTTCAAGACAAGTGTACAAGCTGGGCCTAGTAGTGCATGCCTGCAATCCCAGCAGTTGAGAAGCTGAGGTAGGAGGATTGCTGTGGGTTTGAGGCCAGCCTGGGTTTCATAGTGACTTCAAGTCCAACCTGAACTACATAGTGAGACCCTGTCCCCAAAAAACAAAAAGACAAAAATACAAACTGTGATAACTTCACATGACAGAATATGATTTAAGAACAAAAATAAACACCAGCCAAACATGAGGTTGAAGCCCAGTACTAAGATAAATAAGTAAATAAATAAGCATCAACAACATAGTAGTTCAATGCCAACACGCCTACTGGGGTGGTGGGGGGATCCTAGAACAGCAAAGGACAGTAAGAAAATGAAGGAATCTGAATGAGCTGCACATTTCAGTCAATAGTAACGTGTAAGTATTGCATTATCTATTGGATCAAGCTTAGCACAGTGATGTAAGATGTTTATAATAGAGTGAAGGGGTTCAGAATCATATTACTGCAAATATGGCATAATGGCATTTGAGAAAATAGCAGAAATGGGACAATCACACACACCTGTGCCCACCATTCTTCCCCATATCAGGTCACAAAACCCAGGAAGGATGCCGTGACCTTTCCCTAAAGCAGGTCATGAGACCTTCATTGGACAGATGAACCCCAAGGAAAGGAACATCCTTTTCTTCAAAGACACAGGGGCATGGGGAAAGATCTGAGCGAGCAGGCCAGGCTATGCACCCCGGCTGATTACTGTTCAATCATCCTCATTTTCTAATTCTCCTTATTCACAACCACCTAGTTCTTCATTAAACCTGGCGGAGAAAACATGCACAGGTTTATCCACGAAAAGGAATTTTGTCTATGAAAGTACAACGGAAATCTTTTCTTCTTTTTTTTTTTTAATTTTATTTGTTATTTTTATTCTTGTTTCAGAACCTTTGTTTGCTTTTATTCACTCATTTTTATGGCCGGCTCAGCCCACCCCCAGGGCAGGGCTGGTGCAGCATGTGGTGCCGGGGATCGAACTGCGTTCCTTGAAGCCACCCAAGCTTCCCCAAACAGGTGCTTTAGACCACTGAGCCATCCCGCTGGGCCCTGATATCTTTTCTACCATGAAAAGACCCTGAATTCATTAGACAAATTCTCACTACCCTTGTTTTTGTATATGTCTACTATGGGAATTCCCTTGTAATAGGTTATAACCAATTATTGTTGGATTAAACAGTGAATAAAATAAAATCTTTGATACATATCCATTTTATACTGTTATGAGAGTCATACTATCCCCTTTAAAACTGTAGGATTCAACAGTTGTACAATGTAGTACAATATATTAAACAAATTGACTTAGTGGGCCTGAAATGTAGAGCTTGTGCATGAAAGTTTTAAATGCCAAGTTATAAGGCTTGGTTTGCATCACGCTGGTAATCAGAAGTTATTCTAAAAGCTTAAATCTGAACAGTCATAGGTGGTATTTACAGGTGAGGCAGAGCTCTACAGCTGCATCATGGAGAGAGCCAAAGGAACCAGGCTAGGGCAGAATCACAGGTTAGGAGGCAGCCTGAGCAACATCCAGGTCAGAGGTAAGGGACTGAGTTTGAACTGTATGCTTGAGCACTGAGGAGGATTCTACAGAATTTGGTCACTTAGAAGAAGGACAGGGCTGCAGTGGGCATGAGTAGGAGGAACTAATGTGGGAACAACAGATGGCAGGGCATTGTAGGGGTGGAAGTAGTAAACTCCATCTTGGATGAGTTGCTTTGGAGATTTGAGGCCCCAGGTGGGGTTGCCACAGGCAGCTGTGTCAGCCAGCACAACACTCAGGGTTGCTAGGGAGAGGTGGGAGGCAGGAAGGAGCAGCTTTCCCAAAGAAAGGACAGGCCAGCAAGCAAGTGCTGAGTGAGGCAAGGAATGCAGAGCAAGGATGCTGTTCCTGGTTGGGCTGCACATGGCCCTGGCTGGTCCAGCGCTGACCAAGGGCAGGTAGCAGAGGAAGTTCCAGAACCAGAGCTGTGACTGGAGGTGGGGACTTGGAGGACCAAATGGTTGACACTTGGAAGAAATCTTCAATTTGGCCTAATTAAGATGTAGAGAGAGGGGCTAGGGAGACAGCTCAGTGGTCTAAGTGCTTGTCTGGCAAGAGCAAGGACCTGAGTTTGATCCTCAGTGCCACATGCCCTGCTGGCCAAGAAACCAGGCATGGTGGCACATGCTTGTAATCCCAGCACTGGGTAGGCTAAGACAGGAGGGTCACTATGAGTCTGAACTGCATAGTGAGACCTATATCAAATAAATAAATAAATAAATAAATGTAGAGAGGGGTTCTTTCACAGACGGAAAGTCCAGAAAGGAAATGCTAGATTCAGGGGGACCTGAAGGTCCTGGGCAGGAGGATGAGACCCCTCTTCTGTCCTGGATAGGTGGTGGTAAAACTACAACAGATTTAATTCAAAAGTCTTAACTGGCTCTCTTTGTGACTCTAGAATGGGGCACATTTCATCTATAAGAACACCTGTGAGAATTATCATAACCTGAGTACAAGAGGATGGCTTTTTTTTTTTTTCAGTACTGGGGATTAAACCTAAGGCCTTTCTGTGGAGCCATATCCACAGCCCTTTTTATTTTTTATTTTGAGGCAGAATCTCTCTAAGTTGCCAAGTTACCCCCTTGTCCAGTGTTATGGTTTGTATCTAGTTGACCCCACAAAGCCTCATGTAAATCATGGGGCTGTCAAGAGGGTGGCTCAAGGGGAGGGCCAGAGGCCCAGGGCAGGGCCGGGGAGGAGTGAACTGTTAAACTGACAGCATGTGCCTCACCACAACTCCCCAAGCCCAGGCCTGGTGGCCTCTCTTGGAGGTATGGAGCAGATCATCCTGGATATGGCGGTGTAGTGTCTCGAGGTCTTGCTGTGCAATTCAGGCTGCTTCAAATTATGAAATCTCGGGCCAGCAGGATGGCTCAGTGGTCTAAAGCGCCTGCTTAGGAAAGCTTAGGCGGCTGCAAGGACCGGGGTTCGGTCCCTGGCACCACATGATGCACCAGCCCTGCCTTCAGGGCAGGCTCAGCCGGCCATAAAAATAAATAAACAAACAAACAAAAGTTCTGAAACAAGAAAAAAATAAACAAAATAAAATAAATTGTGAAATCTCCAGTAACTGTGAGCTAAATAAACCTTTCCTTCCCTAAGCTTTCATGTCAGATATTTGTCCCAGCAAGGAGAGCAGAGTAACTAAGACATCCAGACTAGGTTCTCACTGGCCATGCCTCTGCTTCCTAGAATTCTGGGATGACAGGCAAGTTTACCTCCCTCTGTAGGAGGCCGGCTTTATAGACAGGGCTGAGAGCAGCAGCAAGAGAAGACGTAGCTGGGCTGTTTCAAAGTTTCTTTTCTGGAGGAATTCAGTGGAGGAGTGTCCCTCATCATGCTGTATGGGGCTGGTCTGACTGAGGCCTGGACCATTTTCTCTCTGTCTCCTCATTTATTAGACTGTCAAGTGAGATGAGGAGAGTCCTCCTGGTGCAGGTGACCTTCACTCCCCCATGAGTGGCTCCACTCTGCTTTGTTGGTCTGGCCAGCACAGGAGCTCCGCCCAAACTGTACCCCTAAGTTCTCCATAACAGTAGTAATGGCACCATGGTGCAACCCTAGTGTTCTCGACACCAACCCTGGAAGTGACATTCACTGGGAGATGCCTGCCCTTCTCTCTCTAACCTGGCTACAGGGGAGTCACTTTCCCAGGGCCCCATACCTATGCTCTCTATAGCATTCAGGAGAGCCTGGCTTCCCATCTCTCACCCAGGGTTATCGTCAGCACCCTGCCTGGCACAAGCTTATCTGGTAGGATGCAGAGGGCACAAGAGAACATTCGGTTTCACTGGCCTTGACTTTGGGGATGAAGGCAGGGACCAGTTAGAGGCAGAGTGTGCATGGGTGGTAAAAGCTCACCAGGGAGCTCAAGGTGAGGGAGCATTTGAAGCTGTCATTGCGGCAAGCCAAGAGAAGATGGCTGAGGGGAAAACAAAGGCCCAGGGGGGCCTGAGGGCCTTTCCTGTGGACACCCTGGCAAAGACACAGCATGGCTCTGATGTTGTCCAGCAAAACCTAACCCCTTACAGATGCAAGCACTCACACTGGAATTGATTGTCCAGGGCTGGAGTTTTGCTCAACCAGGGACAGCAAAATAACTTCGTGGCCAGAATGAGCCAGGTTTGGAAGAGGCTGGGAGAAAAAGGGAACCAATGGTGGGGCTCCAGAGTGAAGATTTTATGTCTTTGCTATGGGATGGATTTTAGGGTGGTTGATTTTCCCCCAAGAATGTGCATCATTTTGTGAGAAGGTACAAAGAGCATTAGTCAGAGAATCAGAGGTCAGGGTCCTCTGTAGAGCACTGGCTCTGCTTGGGCAGGCAGAGTGACCAGGCAACCTGGACACTGGCAGCAGAGCAGCACCACAGAGAGCTCCTTGAGAAGGTGATGAGCCTGCACAACCCTGGTGGCAGGTGGTAGAACAGTATTAGGAGAGAGAGGAAGAGGCAACATTATGTCTTAGATCTGGGCTGTCCCCCAAGAGCCTCATGTGTTCAAGGTGGGCCTTTGGGAGGTGATAGGCTCGCAGAGCAATGGAGGGACTCAGTGTTAGCAGATGGGGCTTTGTTGGAGGCAGATGCTGGGGCTCTGACCTGGAATAGGGGGGGCCTGGAAGGGTGTGCCTCCCCCCTTCCTCATTCTCTCTGCTTCCTGGCTCCTACGCTGTGAGCAGCTATCCTCCACTGGCACCTTTACACCATGCCATTTCTGTGTTTAAGCCTATTCACCATGTACTAGGACTTCTGAAACTGTTAGGTATAATAAACTTGCCTTCCTTTAAGTTGTAGGTGTTGGGTATTGTGTTTCAACAACAAGCAAAGTGACAAAGACCAGGGATCTTGTCCCTAACTATGCCATAAATTTCACTTCTCTATGAACTCATGGCCACTTACTATCTATCAGATCTTCCCACAAGCACCAAAACTACTTCCAGTGGATCCAGCGTTTTCCAGATCTACAGGCCTGCACGTCGCATGGAACTGCCCCTCACCCCACATAAGTGGTTAGAAATGGAGCTGATTCTAGACAGCACAAACCGCCCAGCTGCTGCTTCCCACTCTCAGAACCAGCAGCCCCAAGTGGATGTCTGAATCATCTCCTAAAATGTGTATCTGGCTGTGTCTCTCCCATCCTGAAGCTCCTTCCAATTTTCCTCACGTTTGCTCACGACATAAAGGCAAACTCCCTGATGTGACTTGGCCCCGCATCGCCTCCAAGTCTGAATGACCTCCTAGGGCTTCACTCTCACTCCAGAAAATGAGCTTTCTTCAGGCTCTTGTGTGGACCAAGTTGTCATCCACACAGGTACTTGGCACAAGTTCTTTCTCCCATCTAGAGTGATCATCCACTCACTATTTCTTTACAGAGTAGCGGAGCAGACAAAACTGTCTACTGCAGTGGATGTCAGAAGTGGGAACCTCTAGGTTGGAGGTAGTAAACTGGTCAGAAAGGTATATGAAAGAACTTTCCAGAGTGATGGAAACATTCTTTATTTTTCCCTGGACTTACAATTGTCAAAACTCACTAACCTGATCACTTAAGATCCTTTTTATGGCTGGGCACAGCAGCATGTGTTTATAATCCTAATCCCTTCAAAGGCTAAGGCACCAGTATAAGTTTAGCACCAGCCTGGGCACCTGAGCATGACTGTTTAAAAATAAGCAGTAGCATCAGTAAAGTCCTGGGTTTGATCCTTAGCAACACACACCAAAAATACAAACAAACAAAAAATGCTAAAAACCTTCTTGGGGCCAGCCAGATAGCTCGGCAGACTAAAGTCCCTGAGTAGTGTAGCTGACAAGGTTCAATCCCCAGCATGCTATGACGGCCTCATCCCCCAGAGCATGCAGAGACAGTGACTGAGACTGGGCATGATGGTGTGTGCCTGTAATTCTGGCACTTGGGAATCACTATGAGTCCGATCTATGTAGTGTGACCCTATAGGCCCTTTACCAAATACATTTAAAAAAATGTTTTAACCAAGTTGAAAGAGTGAAGGAAGGGAAAATGGAGAAAGAAAATAGAAAAAGAGGAAAGAGGAGAATGCAAAAAGGGAAGAAACAAGGAAAGAGAAGCCCAGCATGTGGACTTGTCATGAATTGTGATTGCATATGACGAGAGCATGGGCACTGTGTGAGAAAGGGGCAGGATGGAGGCAGCCCCTGTTCCTTGGGATCAAGCATACTTTTCCCCTTTAGGCAGAGAGGAGGCCTGGCATTCTGCACAGCTGAACTGCACTGTGCCTTGGTGAGGCTGCCTTCATGATGGATGGGATATCGGGAGTTGGGCATCTGCTGGAGCCAGGGGGCTATTGCAGAGGGTAATTTGGAGAGTCTGGTTGGTTGCCACAGCTCATACAATGTTATTTTTAACTTCTCCACAGGAGGGAAAAGCTTTTCTTTGGTTGCTAGGCAAATTGTGCTCTGAGCAGTTCCATATTGGTTCCTAATTTTTAAAATCCCGGGGAAAACTAGAAAACTGTAGAAGACTATCTTGGTGTGTGGTGCTAGGACTGTCCACCTGTTAATGGCAGCTGGTTCTCTCCTAACACCTGCACAGGGAACTGTCAGAATGGCAGTCCCAGAGTAGCAGGTGCTGGCCTTCCAGTGGGCGTTTCTACAAACTATTTCAGGAAGGTCAGGCTGGGAAGCTCTCCTTGGGACTGCAAGAAAATTATTCTAATGAGCCCATGACCCTGGCAGTGATGGTTCCCAGGGAAGGCCTGGCCCACAGCAGAACTAACCCTTGCATCTGATGCAGTTAGGATAGTTTCCTTCAAGACACATGTAGAACACAAGCTTGTCTGATTTTTTCTTTCTTTGATTTGTGCTATTTTCCCCTTTTCATAGAATGCCCTCACCCTCAGGGGATGGCCGAGAACCCTCTCCTGGAATACTTGGGGCACCTCCAGTCCCCATTCTCCATACTGTCTCCTTCTATGGGTTGGCTGCATTTAGTTTAGATGCTCAATCAAATGGAAGGAAGATTTCATAGTTTGAATTCAGCAGAGGAATAAATCAAATAAAATAATAAGGCAGGCACTTAGCCAAGCAAAATGGGCCACAACTCTAGATATTAATGAGGCTCTTCCTCTAGACGGATGTGTTTAATCAAGCCACATTAATCCACATGGGGAGCTGGAAGAATAATGGTGATCATGTTGGACTCCAGCCCACAATAGACTTGTGAAGGTTATCTCATGCAGGCAGGGATGGCCAAGGTGCCAGCAAGGCCCTGAGTCAACAGGGAGGAACACTGGGGAGTGGCAGGTGACTTGTATCTGCCTGATGGATAGGAGTGCATCTGGGCATCCACATTCTGAGACTTTGAAAAGGAAGATGAGGTAGGGCTTAAAGAGCTGGCAGACAGGAACCAGTGGCTGTCACAGTACTATTCAACATGTATTAGTGGATTCTAACCCTAACCCTAACCTAACCTTAACCCTAACCCTAACCCTAAGCCTAACTTATGCTGTAACTACAACACGAACCTTGACCCTAATCCTAAACCTACCTTTAACCATAACCATAATGCTAAACCCATAAACTTAGCAATAACAGACTAACCCTAACACACTAACACTAAGCCTTACCCTAATGCTAACCCTAACCCTAAGTCTAAACCTAACCGTAACCAAAACCGTGACCTTTTGCTTCAACCTACATTTAAACCTAACCATAACACTAAACCCGTAACCCTGATACTAACACACTAACACTTACACTCTAATGCTAATCCTAACCCTAAGCCTAACCCTAAACCTAACCCTAACTCGTCCCCTACCCATTACACTAACCATGAACTTCTCCCTGAACCTAACCCTAACCATAACCATAACATAAAAGCCCTAGCCCTAACACTAATAAAATAACCCTTACACTCTAAGGCTAATCCTGACCATAACCTTAACCCTAACAATAACCCTAACCCTAACTCGAACCTTAAACATAACCCGATCTGTGACCCTATCCCTAACCCTAACCCTGACCCTAACCATAACACTAAGCCCCTAACCCTAACAATAACACACTAACCCTTACACTCTAAGGCTACTCCTAACCCTAACCCTGACCCTCACCCTAACTTGAACCTTAACCGTAAGAGGAACCATTACCCTATTCCTAAACCTAACCCGAACCCTAACCTTATCACTAAACAGATAAACCTAGACGTAACTGACTAATCCTTACACACTAAGCCTAACCTTAACCCTAACCCTAACCATAACTCTAACTCGAAACCAAAGTGTAACCCAAACCAAGACCTAACCTTATCCCTAACCTTATCCCTAACCATAACACTAAACTGCTAACACTAACACTAACACACTAACACTTAAAATATAAAGCTAATCCTAACACTTACACTAACACTAACCCTAACCCTAACCCTGACCCTAACTTGAAACCTAACCATAACCCGAACCACAACCCTATCCCTCAACCTAAACCTAACACTAACAATGACAGGAAACCCTTCAATATATCCCTAACATACTAACACTTACACCCTAGCACTAAGCCTAAACCTAACACTAACTCAAACCCTAACTCGAACCATAACCCTCACCCAAACAGTGAACCTATCCTTAACCCTAATATTAACCCTAACTATAACACTAAACTCTAACTGTACAATTCACACACCAACCCATACACTCCAATGCTAATCCTAATCCTACCCAAAACTTAACATGAACCATAGACATTATCCAAACCATGACCCTATCTCTAAACTTAACCCTAACCCTAACCATACCTCCTGTCCTAACCATAACACTAAATATGATCCTATCCCTAAACCTAACCCTAACCATAACCATAACACTAAACCCCTAACCCTAAAACGAACACAATAACCCTTACACTCAAAGGCTAATCCTAACCCTAACACGAACCCAAACCCTAACTTGAATGCAAACCATAATGGGAACCGTGACACTATCCCTAACCCTAACCCTAATCCTACACAAAACACTAAACCACTAACCCTAAACTAACACACTAACCCTTACTCTCCAGGGCTAACCGTAGCCCTAACCCTAACACTAACCCTCACCCTAAATTAAATCCTAACCACAAGGGGAAGTACTACCCTACTAATAAACCTAACCCCAACCCTACCCTTAACAGTAATCACCTAAACCTAGCCTTAAACGACAAACCCTTACACAACAACACTAAACCTAAACCTAACGCTAACCCCAACCCTAACAGTAACCCTAAGCCTAACTTGTACTGTAACCATAACTCGAAACATAACACTATCCATAAACATAACCCTAACACTAACCATAACGCTAAACCCCTAAACCTATCCTAACGGTCTAACGTTAACACACTAAAATAAACCTAACCCTAACCCTAACAGTAACACTAAGTCAAAACCAAACCATAACTCAAACCATGACATTATCCTTAAACCTACCCTTAGTCCTAACAATAACAATGAAAACATAACCCAGACATTAACACACTAACCCTTACACTCTAACGCTAGCCCTAACCCTAACCCTAAGCCTGACTTGTACTATAACCATAACGGAAGCCCTGACCCTATCCTTAACCCGAACCCTGACCCTAACCAGAACACTAAACCCCTAACCCTAACACTAACACACTAAACCTTACACTCTAAGGCTAATCTTAACCCTAACCCTAACTCTAACCCTCAACCTAACTTCAAACCTAACCATAAGGGGAACCGTTACCCTATCCGTAAACCTAACACTAAGCCTAACTTACCACTAACCACCTAAACATAGCCCAAACCAAATAACCGCTACACACTAACCCTAACCCTAACCCTAATACTAACCCTAACCCTGACTCAAACCCCAAGCATCAGCCAAACTAAGACCCAATTCCTAACCCTAACCCAAACCGTAACTCTAACACTAACCATAACACTAAACCGCTAACCCTAACACTAACAGACTAACTCTTACACCCTAACACTAAGCCTAACCCTAACCGTAAATATAACCCTAACTCCAACCCTAACTCTAAACCACACTGTGACCCTATCCTTAAACCTAACGTTAACCCTAACCATCACACTAAACACCTAAATGTACCACAAACACACTAAACCTTAAACTCTAAGGCTAATCCTAAACCTAACCCTAACTCTAACCCTGACCATAACACAAACCCTAAACATTATCCAAAATGTGACCCTATACCTAAACCTAACCCTAACCCTAAACATAACGTGAAAGCCCTAACCTGAGCCCTAACAGACTAACCCTTAAACACTAACCTAACCATAACCTTAACGCTAAGTTGAAAACTAACCATAACCTGAACCACGTACTTTTCCTTAAACCGACACTTAAACCTAACCATAACAATAAACCCCTACCGCTGACTATAAAACATTAGCTCTTACACTCTAAGGATAATGCTAAACCTAACCCTAAACCTAAGCCTACCCTAACCATACCTCGTGGCCTAAACATAACACTAACCGTGATCCGATCCCTAAACCTAACCCTAACACTGTCCATAACACTAAACCACTAACCCTAACACTAACAAAATAACCCTTAGACTCTAAGGCTAATCCTAACCCTAACAAGAACCCTAACCCTTACTCTAACTTGAACCCTAAACATAAGGGGAAGCGCTACCCTATTAATAAACCTAACCCTAATACTAATCTTCACATTAAACACCTAAACCTAGCCCTAACTGACAAGCCTTTACACACCAACGCTAAGCCTAACCCTATCGCTAACACCAACCCTAACCCTAACCCTAAGCCTAAATTGAACTGTAACTGTAACTTGAAACGTGACGCCATCCATAAACCTAACCCTACGACTAACCATAACGCTAAACCCCTAAACCTAGCCTTAATGGACTGACACTTACTAACAGAAACCTAACCCTAACAATAACCCTAACTCGAAACCTAACCATAACTCAAACCATGACCTTTTCCTTGAACCTACCCTTAATCCCAACCATAACACTAAAAACCTAACCCTGACACTAAGACACTAACTAACCCTTACACTCTAACACTAGCACTAAAGCTAACCATAACACTGACCATAAGCCTAAGCCTGACTTGTACTGTAATCATAACCGGAGCCATGGCCCTATCCTTAACTCTAAACCGAACCCTAACCAGAGCACTAAACCCCCAATCCTAACACTAAAACACTAAACCTTACACTCTAAAGCTAAGCTTAACACTAACCCTAACCCTAATCCTCACCCTAACTTCGCACCTAACCATAGAGGGAACCGTTACCCTATCCGTAAACCTAGCACTAAAAGGAACTTACCACTAAACACCTAAACCTAGCCCTAAGCAAATAACCACTACACATTAACCCTAACCTTAACCCTAACCCCAAACCTAACCTTAAACCTAAACCTAACTTGTACTGTAACTATAACTCGAAACGTGACCCCATCCATAAACCTAACACTAACACTAACCATAACGCCAAACCCCTAAACCTGGCCTTAACGGACTAACACTTACACACTAACAAAAACCTAACCCTAACTCTAAAAATAACCCTAACTTGAAACCTAACCACAACTCGAACCATGAAACTTTCCATATACCTACCCTTAATCCTAACGATAACACTAGAAACCTAACCCTGACACTAACACACTAACCCTTACACTCTAACGCTAGCCCTAACACTAACCCTAACCCTAAGACTAAGCCTGACTTCTACTGTAACAAGAACCGGAGCCCTGACCCTATCCATAACTCTAAACCTAACACTAACCACAACACTAACCTCCTAAAACTAACACTAACACTCTATACCTTGCACTCTAAAGTTAATCTTAACCCTAACCCTAACCCAAACCTTAAACCTCACCCTCACCCTAACTTCCAACCTAACCATAAGGGGAACCATTATCCTCTCCATGAACCTAATACTAAAACGAACTTAACACTAATACTAACCCTAATCCTAACCCTAACGCTAACCCTAACCCTAAGCAAATATCTCCTACACACTAACCCTAATCCTAACCCTAACCCTACCCCTAACCCTAACCCTGACTCGAACCCCAAGCATAACCCAAACCGAGACTCAATATCTAGCCCTAACCCTAACACTAACCATAGCACTAAATCTCTAACGCTAACCCTAACACACTAAAACTTACACTCTAATGCTAATCCTAAACCTAACACGAACCCTAACCCTAAGTTGAAACCTAACCATAACTGGAGCCGTGACCCTATCCCCAATCCTAACCCTACCTCTAAATGGAACATTAAACCCCTAACCCTAACACTAACACACTAACTCTTACACTCCAACGCTAATCCTAACCCTAACCCTAACCCTAACCCTAACCCTAACCCTCACTCTAAATTGAACCCTTAACATAAGGGGAAGCACTACTCTATTAATAAACCTAACCCTAACCCTAATCTTAACATTAAACACCTAAAGCTAGCCCTAACCGACAAGTCCTTACACACCAAAGCTAAGCCTAACCCTAACGCTAACACCAACCCTAACCCTAACCCTAACCCTAAGCCTAAAATGTGCTGTAAGTATAACTCAAAACATGACACCATCCATAAACCTAACTCTAACACTAACCATAATGCTAAACCCCTAACCTAGCCTTAACGGACTAACACTTACACACTAACAAAAACCTAACCCTAACTCTAAAAATAACCCTAACTCGAAACCTAACCATAACTCGAACCATGAACCTTTCCTTAAAACTACCCTTAATCCTAACCATAGCACTAGAAACCTAACTCTGACCCTAACACACTAACCCTTACACTCTAACGATAGCCCTAACCCTAACCCTAACCCTAACACTAACCCTAACCCTAACCTTAACCCTAATCCTGACTTGTACTGTAGCCAGAACCATAGTCCTAACCCTATCCATAACCCTAAACCTGACCCTACCCAAACCACTAACTTCCTAACACTAACACTAACACACGATACCTTACACTCTAAAGTTAATGTTAACCCTAACCCTAACCCTAGCCCTAACCCTCACCCTAACTTCGAACCTAACAATAAGGGGAACCGTTACCCTATCTGTAAACCTAATACTAAATCGAACTTACCAATAAACACCTAAATCTAGCCTTAAGCAAATAACCCCTGCACATTAACCCTAATTATAACCCTAACCCTAACCCTTACTGTACCCCTAACCCTAACCCTGACTCGAACCCCAAGCATAACCCAAACTGAGACTCAATATCTAGTCCTAACCCTAACACTAACCATAACACTAAACCCCTATCCCTAACACTAACACAATAACCCTTACACTCTAAGGCTAATCCTATCCCTAACACGAACCCTAACCCTATGTTGAAACCTAACCATAACCTGAGCCGTGACCCTATCCCCAATCCTAACCCTAATCCTAAATGTAACACTAAACCCCTAAGCCAAACACTAACACACTAACCCTTACACTCCAAGGCTAACCCTAACCCCAACCCTAACCCTCACTCTAACTTGAACACTTTACATAAGGGGAAGCGCTACTCTATTAATAAACCATACCCTAACACTAATCTTAACATTAAACACCTAAACCTAGCCCTAACAGACAAGTCCTTACACACTAACGCTAAGCCCAACCCTAACGTTAACCCCAACCCTAACTCTAACCCTAAGCCTAAATTGTACTGTAACTATAACTCGAAATGTGACCCCATCCATAAACATACCCCTAACACTAACCATAATGCTAAACCCCGAAACCTAGCCTTAACGGACTACACTTATACGCTAACAGAAACCTAACCCTAACACTAACAATAACCCTAACTCGAAGCCTAACCATAACTCGAACCATAAACCTTTCCTTAAACCTACCCTTAATCCTAACGATAACATTAGAAACCTAACCCTGACACTGACACACTAATGCTTACACTCTAACGCTAGCCCTAACCCTAACCCTAACCCTAAGCCTAAGCCTGACTTGTACTGTAACCAAAACCTGAGCCATGACCCTATCCATATCCCTAAACCTAACACTAACCACAACACTAACCTCCTAAAACTAACACTAACACACTGTACCTTACACTCTAAAGTTAATCTTAACCCTAACCCTAACCCTAACCCTCAGCATAACCCTAAATTCGAACCTAACCATAAGGGGAACCATTACCCTATCTGTGAACCTAATACTAAAACGAACTTACCACTAAAAACCTAAACCTACCCCTAAGCAAATAACCTGTACACACTAACCCTAATCCTAACCCTAACCCTACCCCTAACCCTAACCCTAACACTGACTTGAACCCCAAGCATAACCCAAACCGAGACTCAATATCTAGCCCTAACCCTAACACTAACCAGAGCACTAAACCCCTAACCCTAACACTAACACAATAACCCTTACACTCTAAGGCTAATCCAAACCCTAACACGAACCCTAACCCTAAGTTGAAACCTAACTATAACCGGAGCCATGACCCTATCCCCAATCCTAACCCTTACTCTAAATGGAACATTAAACCCCTAACCCTAACACTAACACACTAACTCTTACACTCCAACGCTAATCCTAACCCTAACCCTAACCCTAACCCTAACCCTAACCCTAACCCTCACTCTAAATTGAACCCTTAACATAAGGGGAAGCGCTACCCTATTAATAAACCTAACCCTAACCCTAATCTTAACATTAAACAGCTAAAGCTAGCCCTAACCGACAAGTCCTTACACACCAAAGCTAAGCCTAACCCTAATGCTAACACCAACCCTAATCCTAAACCTAACCCTAAGTCTAAAATGTACTGTAACTATAACTCAAAACATGACACCATCCATAAACCTAACTCTAACACTAACCATAATGCTAAACCCCTAACCTAGCCTTAACGGACTAACACTTACACACTAACAAAAACCTAACCATGACCCTAACAATAACCCTAACTCGAAAACTAACCATAAATCCAACCATGAACATCTCCTTAAACCTACCCCTAAGCCTAGCCATAACACTAGAAACCTAACCCTGACACTAACACACTAACCATTACACTCTAACGCTAGCCCTAACCCTAATCCTAACCCTAACGCTAAGCCTTACTTGTACTGTAACCATAACCATAACCGTAGCCCTACCCCTATCCATAGCCCTAAACCTAACCCTAACCAAAACTCGAACCTCTTAACCCTAACACTAACAAACTATACCTTACACTCTAAAGTTAATGTTAACCCTAACCCTAACCCTAGCCCTAACCCTCACCCTAACTTCGAACCTAACCATAAGGGGAACCTTTACCCCATCTGGAAACCTAATACTAAATCAAACTTACCAATAAACATCTAAATCTAGCCCTAAGCAAATAACCCCTGCACACCAACCCTAATCCTAACCCTAACCCTAACCCTGACTCGAACCCCAAGCATAACCCAAACTGAGACACAATATCTAGCCCTAACCCTAACACTAACCATAACACTACATCCCTAACCCTAACACTAACACAATAACTCTTACACTCTAAGGCTAATCCTAAACCTAACATGAACCCTAACCCCATGTTGAAACCTAACCATAACCTGAGCCGTGACCCTATCTGCAATCCTAGCCCTAATCCTAAATGTAACACTAAACCCCTAAGCCAAACACTAACACACTAACCCTTACACTCCAAGGCTAACCCTAACCCCAACCCTAACCCTCACTCTAACTTGAACCCTTAACATAAGGGGAAGCGCTACCCTATTAATAAACCTAACCCTAACGCTAATCTTAACATTAAACTCCTAAACCTAGCCCTAACCAACAAACCCTTACACACCAACGCTGAGCCTAACCCTAATGCTAACCCCAACCCTAACCCTAACCCTAAGCCTAACTTGTACTGTAACTATAACTCGAAACGTGACCCCATCCATAAAACTAACGCTACGACTAACCATAATGCTAAACCCCTAAACCTAGCCTTATCGCATTAACACTTAAACAATAATGGAAACCTAACCCTAACCCTAACAATAACCCTAAGTGGAAACCTGACCATAACTCGAACCATGTGCCTTTCCTTAGACTTACCCATAACCCTAACCATAACACTAAACACCTAAACCTGACACCAACACACTAACCCTAACACTCTAACGCTAGCCCTAACCCTAACCCTAACCCTAATCCTAACCCTAAGCCTGACTTGTACTGTAACTATAACCGGAGCCGTGACCCTATTCTTAACCCTTAAACTCACCCTAACCAGAACACTAAACTCCTACCCCTAACACTAACACACTAAACCTTGCACTCTAAGGTTAATCTTAACCCTAACCCTAACCCTAACACTCACCCTAACTTCAAACCTAACCATAAGCAGAACTGTTACCCTCCCCGTAAACCTAACACTAAACCGAACTTACCACTAAACACCTAAACCTAGCCCTAACCAAATAGCCCCTACACACTAACCCTAATCCTAACCCTAACACTAACACTAACCCTGACTCGAACCTTAGGCATAACCCAAACCAGACTCAGTATCTAGCCCTAACCCTAACACTAACCATAACACTAAACCCCTAACCCTAACACTAACACAATAACCCTTACACTCTAATGCTAATCCTAACACTAACGCGAAACCTAACTGTAAGTTGAAACAGAACCATAGCCTGAGGCATGACCCTATCACTAACCCTAACCCTAATCCTAAACATAACAGTGAACCCCTAACCCTAACACTGACACACTAACCCTTAAACTCTAAACCTAATCCTAACCCTCACCCTCAACCTAACTTCAACCCTAGCCATAAGTGGATGTGCTACCCTATTAATAACCCTAACCCTAACACTAACCTCAACACCAAACACCTAAACGTAGCCCTAACCGACAAACCCTTAAACTCTAACCCTAAGCCTAACCCTATCCCTAACCCTAAGCCTAATTTATACTGTAACCATAACTAGAACCGTGACCCTATCCATAAACCTAACACTCACACTAACCATAACGCTAAACCCCTAAACCTAGCCCTAAGGGACTAACCCTTACACACTAACACAAATGTAACCCTAACCGTAACAATAACCCTAGGTCGAAACCTAACCATAATTCAAACCGTGACCCTTTCCTTAAACCTAACTTTTTTTTTTTTGTCTTTTTGAGACAGGGTCTCGCTTAAGCCTAACCATAACACTAAAAACCTAACCAGGACACTAACACACTAGCCCTTACACTCTAACTCTAGCCCTAACCCTAACCCTAACCCTAACCCTAACACTAACCCTAAGCCTGACTTTTACTGTAACCATAACCAGAGCCGTGACCCTATCCTTAACCCTAACCCTAGCCATAACCATAACACTAAACCCCTAACCCTAACACTAAACACACTAAACCTTGCAGTCTAAGGCTAATCTTAACCCTAGCCCTAACCCTAACCCTCACCCTAACTTTGAACCTAACCCTAAGGGGAACCGTTACCCTATCAGTAAACCTAACACTAAGCCTAACTTACCACTAAACACCTAAACATAGCCCTAACCAAATAACCCCTATACACTAACCCTAACCCTAAATCTAAACCTAAACCTAACCCTAACCCTAGCCCTTACTTGAACTCCAAGCATAACCCAAATCAAGACCCAATCCATTAGCCTAACCCTAACACTAACCATAACATTACGCCACTAACCGTAACACTACCACACTAACTCTTACACTCTAAAGCTAATCCTAACCCTTATCCTTAAACTAACCCTAACCCTAACCATCACCCAAACCGAGACCCTATCCTTCAACCTAACACTAACCCTAACAATAACAGTAAACCCTTCAACGTAGCCCTAACACACTAACCCTTACACCCTAACACTAAGCCTAACCTAACCCTTGATATGAATCTAAAGTTAGTTATTTTTAAATTATGTGAAAGATACATTCAAAGGACTCAAAGCTAAGAGAGAGCTGAGGATGGCATTGATTCCAAATACCATCCCAAATAATTTTTTTCCAAATAATATTAATATTAAAAGTTAATGGTGCAGAATCATAATGGTATCATCAAGCAGGGGGATGCTAGAGAGATGAAAACTTTTTTGTTTGTTTGCTATTTATTTTGTCCTCTTTCCTCTCTTCTCTCCAAAATGAGAAGCAGTCACTTGTCTTCAAGAGCTGTTTTTTTTTTTTTTCTTCTTAAATTTAGATATACTTGCTTAAGGGCATATGTTAAGAACTTGACTCCAAACTGAAGTAGTCATCAAATTTTTATAGGCAAGCTTTGGGGTAACACCTTGATTTCTTGGAGTTTCTTTTGTGGCCTTATAATCCTCTCCTCAATGTGGCATGCTGTGTGAGCTACAGACCCTGGAGTCTGAGAAGCACAAAGGCCCTATATTTTGCCCTGGATTAGTGTTATATAAATCTAAATTATGGACAAGGGAAGACTATGCTCATCTTTGTAGCTTTTATTACTTTGATTCATGCTTCCTATAGGTAGCAAAGTGCCCCATTGCTTCAAAACTTCAGACTCACCTTAATTGCTGATTTTTTTTCATATTCTGAGAGAAGGGAATGCATTCATATAGATGCTACTTCTATGATTCCACTCAATTAATTTTTTCATTTCATTTTTTAAATTTTTTAAAGATTTTTTTCTTGTTTCAGAACTTTTGTTTATTTATTTATTTTTATGGCCGGCTCAGCCTGTCCTGAGGGCAAGGCTGGCGCAGCATGTGGTGCCGGGGATTGAACCGCTGTCCCTGCAGCCACCTAAGCTTTCCTAAGCAGGCGCTTTAGACCACTGAGCCATCCTGCTGGCCCTCATTTCATTTTTTAAATAGATAACATGAGATCTTGCAGGAGTCTTATACAATTCTTAGCTACAGATTTGAGCATGAGGTAGCCTTATTTTGCTCCTTCCATCTTTAGCTCAAGATTTACCGTGACTATTTCTAATGAAGTCAAAATCTTCAGGCAGTTCAGCAGAGTACTCAGAAGTGCTCAAAACCCTCGCTTTTCTGTGGCCTAATTCTTCCAAGTGAGTTAGAATGTTTTCAAACACTTGTTTATCATCAAATTCATATAGCAAGTGAATCTACATAGCAAGAGTGTTTTGTGTAATGTTGCCTTTTTATATATTGTTTACTAATGATCGCCATAAACCTATACCTATGCATAGCTCCTAGTTTGGAGAAGAATAAGGAGGAGCTAAGGAAGGGAGGATATGAGTGCTGATTCTCCCCCAGTGGAACTGACTCACATGCTGGAAGAATGATTCCAACATCTCTGTTCTTTCTGAATATTAGAAACAGCAACACATCTTTCCATTTAGTACGATGATCATTTAGTTATACCCAGTAGGATTTGTAGCACTGCCTATCTCCATGGATTTATTTTGTTGCAAGGGCAAAGTGACTTTATGACCCATTTATTATATTGCACTATTTATGGAAGGGGTTGGAAATAAGAACACTAGGCAGTCTGACGTTGGCATCATCACCTAGTGTCCCTCCCCAGGAGTGGGGAACCTCTGTTCCATTGTTATCAAAGTGCTGAGGCCCTGGCAACTGTACTGTTTTAACAGAGGAATGTACCCTATCTGTGTTTAAGGAGCTATTGAAGTACAGATGATGGAGTGAACAATATTTAGTAAGTCGTCAGTATTTTAAATGCATAAGGTGTCGAACATCAAAGATGGTGAGGAATGACCAACTCCAGGGCTGCCACCCTCAAATTATAGGGATCTTGAGGGACTCTATGTTGCCATCTGCTCCAGAAAGGCCCGGTGAGGCCACTGCTCTTGGGAAGAGTTCCGGAACCCTGCAGTCGGAGGTTCATAGGGGCGCCATGTAGCCTGGGTCAAGCTGCTCTTGGAGCTTCTGGGCCGCTCAGTGTTCAGCACCGCAGCGAGGACAGCTCCTAGGGGTGCTGGAATCGCTAGGAGGACAACTGCTGGAGGGGTGTTCGGAACTGTGTGGCAGACAGTTCCTGGAGGGGGCTTCGGAACCTTCCGTAGGACAGATCCTGGCGCATGACTCGGAACTGCCATGGGAACTGCTCCTGGCGACGTTTTCCAAGCAGCTGAGCAGACAGCTCTGAGCTCCCGGCGCGGCTGCTCTGGACCCGGCTGGAGGGCGGGGCTGGACGCTCCAAGGCGGGACCCTGCCCCTGGGCCCCGCCGCAGCCCCGCCCGAGAGGTGGGGCGTCTGGGGGCCACGCCCGCCGTGCCGCCACTAGCGGATCCGGCTTCCTATTGGTCGGAGGCCGGTGCGGGGTGCGGGAGGCGGGCCCGCCCGGCTGCTAGAGCTCTGGAAGGTCGGCGGCGCAGCGTGGGTACCGTAGGGAGGGCTCACCGGGACGCCGCGGAGACGCAGCGGCGCAGGTCCAGGTTCCGGTGTCGCGCCCGGTCCTGGTCCTGGTCCGGGTCCCGGCCCCAGTCTCCTTCCCGCCGCAGCCACAGCTTTGAGGCGCCCCGGGCGCGGCCCACTGGCCAAGACGGCGGGCCGGCCGGGCGCGGGGCGGCGCGCGCTGTGCTGCGGGCTGCGCTGGTGGGGGGCGGCGGGCCGCGGCCCGGGGCCCGGTGCGTGCGGCTGGGAGGCCCTGTGCGGGGCCATGGCCGAGGGGGGCGGCGGCGCGCGGAGGAGGGCCCCGGCGCTGCTGGAGGCCGCCCGCGCGCGCTACGAGAGCCTGCACATCTCGGACGACGTGTTCGGCGAGTCGGGTGCGGACAGCGGCGGCAACCCCTTCTACAGCACCTCGGCCGCCTCGCGCTCCTCCTCGGCCGCCTCCTCAGACGATGAGCGCGAGCGCCCCGCGCCACCCGCGTCTCCTGCGCCCGCCCTGCCGGATACCGAGGAGGACGAGGCCGGCGCCGGGTGGAGCGCTGCTCTGCGGGACCGTCCGCCACCGCGCTTTGAGGACACTGGCGGTGAGCCGTGGCCGGGGCTAGAGGCGCAGGACAGGGACTCAAGGGCTCATGGGCCTCGTCGGCCACGCCTGTGTTTTTTGGTGGACACAGAGATCGGGAGTTAAAATTTAAAGTGCCAGAGGGCCTGGCTTGAGGGCACTAGGCTTCTGGGTGGTGGCCCTGGGCAGCACTTTCAATGGCAGAGACGTGGAGACTTTCCCTCTCTTGCTGGGGTCACACCTGTGGGCCGTGGAAGTTAGGCTTTCCTGTAGAGGGCATTAGGAAAGCTTGGCACAGCTGGGGCACGTGCATGTGCGTGGTGGTGGGGAGGGGGTGTCTTTTCGCAATGATTGGCCACACAGGCTGGGTGGTTCCCGAAGAGGGGCGGGTCGAAGCGGCTTGTGGTTTCCTGAGGAGGTGGCCCCCCAGGGCATCTTTACTACTAGGCTTTCAGCTGGTCAGAGGAAGTTCCCTGTGGGCGCTTTTTAGAATCTCTTGCTAAGAAATCGGGGCGGCGAAGGACCAACTGCGTAGGGGTGCGTGCTCTTCCGCCAGGGTTACTTGAGGTGTGTCACCCAGCCCGGAAAACCTGGAAGGCGGCTGCCACACGGTGCTGTAGCTGCAGCCAGGTCCTGCGCCTGCCTGGGCTTTTTCAGCATCATCAGTAATCGGAGCAGCCCGAGCCTCTGCCCTGTCTTGTGGGACCCGCCCTCCCAGCTGTCCTCAGCCCAGCGGCCCCTGCTCTCGCACACCACATTTATCAGCGGGCACACGCAACTCAGGTTGCTGAGGATGGGGAGCGGCCACCCTGAGCGCGATGCGGTTTTTCCTGCTGCTCTCTTTTTTAATTTGGGTGCAGAGGATGGATATGGATAAGGTCTTGCATATGCCAAGTACACGCTGCACTCCTGTGGCTCACTGATTATTGCTTAAGCGGCTGGGAGCAAGCACACGGGAGGGCAAATTGGGCCTCTGGCTGGTGGCTGGGCTTAGACCTGGGAGTGGTGCTGGAGGACTGCTAGGCTCAGAAGGGAGTGTTCTGCAACCCTAAGTCAGGCTGCACTGTGTAAGTGGGGCTGGGAAGGTCAAGGAGCTATGCTATGCCTTGGGTGGGTGAATTTTAAAGCATGTTCACTGGGGCTATAGTTAAGAGTTTGAGGATTTTAAAATCACTCACTCTTAATGGTTCTTATATATCACCCTACATTTTCGAGTGTGCCATCAAGGGCTTCCTGCCATGGATGGCTGTTTTCCATATTGGCTCTGAGAATTGTACCAAACCAGAGTCTTGTTTGCAGATTTTTTTTTTATCCTGTGAGCATCTGGGGTCCAGTTTTTATTTTAGAACCCTTTAGGGGAACATAGCTCAGTTGTATTTTGAGGCAAAATAGGGAAACTGCTGGGTTCAGCCTAATTATGAATAAGGATCATGGTCGTGCTGGTGTGAAAAGGGAGAATACACTGAAATAAATTTTAAAGCAACGTCATATTTCTTAGCAAGCTGTGAAGGCAAGAATTCTGCAGCAGAGCCCTTTAATCTATCCATTGCAGTACTTAGGGCAGAAGCACAGTATCATGTGTCACTCGGCTTTAGATTCAAACTCCACTCCTGTGGATGCCCACTGAGTCTGAACCCCAGGGCTATGGTGAATTTCTTAACCAAATGCACCTATAGCTATGCTGATCATCTCTGGTGTTGTTTCCTGTTCTGTGTAGGAGCTTGAGTTTGCCTTTTAAGTCCAGAACTAGGCTTTCCTCCTTGTAACCCCTCTACCTGTTGGAAATGTGCAGTAGGGTGGGGGGCGGGGCGGGGAGAACAAGTTTGATAGCTTGTTAAGCTTGAATTCAGATTTCCATGAAGCAAAAGAAGGTGATTTATAGAGGCTTAAAATAGGTTGGTCAGTGAAAAACCTTGTGCCTAGAAGTGTGGAGAGAGATGGTTGTGTTTATTATTAGCAGTGAAAAGCTCCACCCATTGCCCTTAAAGAGAGAGGAACAGTCTGCAAGGTTTAGCTCTGCGTAGTATCTGAGATGCTCCAGCAACCAAATACCTACTCGTCATGTACAAGGTCACAGCTAGGATCTTTCTCCTCTCTTTATTGCCCAGTTTATCAGAGCTCTCACTTCCTGAGATCTCAGTGGGGGGGGGGGTTGGAGGAAAGCAAGAGGTTAGCATTTGGGGCTGTAACCAGATTTCACAATAGTGTTTGTAAATGAAATCAGTGTTGCTGCTGCAGTCTAGTGAGGAAAGTACAGGATTCTAGTTTATGAGATTTTTTTTTGCCTTGACTTGCATGTAAAAACAGGTGTGCAAATACAACAGGGTGTGTGTGTGTGTGTGTGTGTGTGTGTGTGTGAGTGACTGTTATGTAAATGTGCATAGAGTTTCTTTCATCAGAAAGAGATTGACTAGTGGCTCCAAGTCCTTAAAGCCTGGAGACCTGTGGATGGCCGCTATACATGAGGGAGGTGGACACTAAGGACCATTGTGATTTGAACTGCAGAAGGAAAGGGGGAGTGCCCACAGTAAGGAGAGAAACTTGGTGCTCAGCTGAGAGGGTGAGGGAAGGGATACAGTGGAACTAGCTTCAGAGCCAACACTAAGAGCAGTAGTAAGGGTAAGAATCTTGGCTTTCTTTATGCAGCTCTGTCTTCCCTCTCTTTTGGTCTTCAGCTTTCCAGAGCAGCCTCTCCTCTCTTTCCTCCTACCTCCCCCAGGTTCTGGCTGTGCTTTGAAGTGTGGCTCCCCTTGGGATGATTTAAATATAAACACTGAGCTTGCAGGCTGGCAGACAGGCTTAACCTCTGGGCTGTTGAAGGGTCCTCCTGGAGGCCAAGATGCTTTCTGAGAGGCAGAGCCTTCTAACCAGGCCCGAGGCTTATCTTCCTAAAGATGTCCCTCAGGTGAAGACCCTGCCTTCCTGTTGTGCACATGACCAACACAACCTGTAAGTTCACTTTTGGAAGCAGCAGGCAGTTCAGGCTGTGTTCCGGGGCTCTTCCTTCTGGTTTCTCTGAGTAGTCTTGTGATCTTTACCTCAGAGGAGAGAAGGAAGCAGGCAGAACCACAGATACTAGGGAGCTTTTGTCTCTGGCTTTGTCAGGTACTTGGCCAGGGCTGGCTGGCTGGGATCTGAGCTGTGTTCCCTTTCTATTACAGATGGAACCTCACAGTACTTTTTTTAAAAAGTCCATGTACCCTTTCAGCAGCCCTGTAATCATCCAGCAAGGAGTTGTGACCTTGAAAAAAATGAAGAGAGACCTGCAGCACTGAAGATTTAACATCAGATTGTTTTGCCTTTTAGAGTTGGTTGTTGGCTTAAAGTCTAACAACTAAGGAGAGAAAAACCTTTCTTTAAAAGCTAATGTTAATTATCTTCTCTGAATAGTCTATGAGCTTGGATACCAAGACCCCTTCCCCCTCTCTGTGAAGTCAAGTGTATGAGGCTGCTCTGCCTTGGTTCTGTGCCAGGTCTGGTGCCAAGCCAGTCTCTGGGAGCTGCCAGATGGACTTTAGGCTGTGTGGTACTCAGGTGGGAACTGCCTGGGAAACTTCCTAAGAGGCTGTTTGTGGGTGGGGAACAGGGCTGGTGGTACTGCAGAACATCAGGTCGCAACTCACGTAGCATTTTCATGCGTTATCACACCTGAGCTCCACATAGACTGTAGCAGAGGAATGCAGGTGCATTGCTTCAGTCCGTGCGGGGGTGCGTGCGTGTGTGTGTGTGTGTGTGTATGCATGTGTGTGTGTGTTTATGGGGGTAAAATTACCTGGCTTAGTGATCTCCCTTCAACTAGTCAGACTTGGTCATTCAGGAAAGGTAGTGGCTTTGGGTTCTTTTTTTTTTAACCAAAACTTTTTCAGCCCCAAGTATTTATATTCACATCGATATATGGAATTGATTTTAGGTTCTTTAGGTGGGGAACGTGTAGTTTTGTGCTTTGTTTTTAATACATGAATTTTCTACATGATTTTTAAAATCAATGTCCCAGTCAGATTACAGAACCTAGCATTTTACCTACTTCCTTGTGTAATCCAGCTTGGCCGTAGGGCTGGTGTCCAGAGCTGAGGAGCAGCAGACAGGGCTTTCTGTGTCAGGAGATGGGGGCACCAGTGGGGTCCCAGCCCAGTTCTGGGGTCTCAGGTTCACCTTTACGTTGAAGAATTATCACTTTATATTATTTCTCATCAAGTAATAGTACAGTTCATTTTAAAAAATAAAAACAAAAAATGATTAAAAAATTTAAAACCTCATGACTTTCTATTACCCAAAGATAACCACATTTAATACGTATTTCTTAGATTACATATTAATGGGTGACCTGATTTTAACTGAACTTTAAAGTTGTGAACATTTTCCAATTAAATTTTAGGTAGGTATTTTAATGAATCTGTCATACCCTGTAGTTCCCTTTGGGACTGCATTAAGTTTATTGCCCTTTCTGCCTTCCCCTCCT